>CAWVOZ010000026.1:0-50931 GCA_963931855.1 Philhelius festivus
GTGAAATTTAAACATAAATGTTATATTCTTTCCAAAGTTAAATCAATAACGATTACATTTCTATGTTTTACGAGATTAATAAGTTTCAAGAATATTTAAAGTATTTATTTTTAAAAAAACTCTTCAAATTCCAACGATCAAAATTGTCCGATTAATATGGCATGCTGCCATACTGGTATGCCATTTTACCCTTGCAAGTAGACCAACTAGGCAAGTAAACCAAAAACTAATTTCAATTAAATTTAAAATTTATTTAAAACAAATCACAGTTTAAAGTAAAATAAACATAAGCAATACTCAACAAAAAAAAAAAAAATAAAAATCAGAGCTTCATTTAAAACAACTTCACTTAAAGTATAAAATGGCACCCTATGACATTTTAGGCGAGTGCTTAGTAGGCCATTTTGCCCATTAAGGTTTTTTTTTATTTAAGTTTTAATTCCGAACACTCTGAAATAGTTATAGGCCAACTAATTTCAGTAAATTAATAAGAAATACTTAATACTTATATGCATTTACTGTTTTCTCCAAAATTTAATGTTTTTTTATAATTTTTTTTTGTCAACAAACTTTTTACAACATTTTATTGGTTCTACTTTTGTTGATGGCTAGCGACAGTATGACCTGTAAAATTTCAAACAATAGCTTGAAGTTGCTAAAATTTCTTATACATATGTCAATGATGCCAGATAAACTAAAGAATAGTGTTACCAAAACCGTCTAATTCTGTTCGATTCTACAATTTCTAGCAAGGGGGCGATTTTACCTTGGTGGGCCATTTTAGGCCATCTTCCCCTACCTTTATTTTTAGGTAAAATACAAATTTTTTCTCACATCTTGTAGATTATATTGAGAAACTTTTATTTATCAAGGTGAAAAAAAATCTAGCATGGGTTTTTCGAAATATTGAGTTTTGAAAAAAAAAATTTGAAGTTTTTTTTTAAATCCTATTTTTTTTTTTGAAAATTTGAATAGCCAGTTCTATTTAAATTTTTGGGGAACTTTAGCAAACAAAAATTATCAAAATCGGTTGTACTGTTTTTGAGAAAATCAAAAACGAAAGAATGGTTCCATGGGGGGTACCCTCAATAACCATTTTTCGCAAAATTTTTTTCAACTACTACCTAGCTTTTACTAAATTAAATTTGTTTGCATTTATATTTCTTAAATCTATCGAACAGTTTCTGAGAAAAAAAAATATTTATAAAATTTCGATTTTATGGCAGGTACCGTTATTTTTGATCTTAAAAAAAAAAAAGAAAAAAACGTGTGAGGGGAAAAAATAAAAATGATACCTACCAAGTTTGAAGAAAATCGGCTGAGCCATTTAGGCTGCAGTGAAACAGACAGACAGACCGACGGAATTGCGGGACCCTTCGTAATGTCAACTTTGATCAAAATCTCGAGTTCAATTTTTTGTACGAATGTATAAATTCATATATCATAAAATTTCATTCAGATAAAACTAAGTAGTGGCTGAAAAACAAAATCCAAAAAATGGTTATTTTTGGTAGCCCCCCTAGAAACCATTTTTTTGTTTTTGATTTTCCCGAAAACTGTACAACTGATTTTACTCATTTTTGAATATTATTGCGTAGGTATTCAATTTTCAATATCTTTTATTTGGATTTTTAAAAAAAAATTCTAAAAAGTTTAAAAAACGTTGCGTTTCAAAACATTTAAAAAAAATATTTTTTTAATTTTTGAAAAAAAAAAAATCTATTTTCTCTTAGAAAATTCGATATCTCAAAAATGGCGTAGTTTTTGTTTGGTAAATTTAATTTTTATTCGGACAATAATAGAGCATAAGAGCAAGCTCATGCGACCCAGTGCATTTTAGTTTTTACTTCCACACAGCCCATGCCACAATCGATCTTTTGCGTGTTATCAGCCATCTTGGTGATGTTAATTGGCCGCCTCGGAGCTGCGATTTGACCACTTTTGATGTTAGGGCAACAATCCGGAAACGATTTTAGCACATAAGGCCACAATATCCTCCAAGATATCCTTGAGCTGCAGCCCGAAATTATCGACAAGGTTTTGGAAAATATGAGTGACAGAATAGGCTACTGCGAAGCCATCCAAATCCACTTGAACGACGTTGTATTTGATAATTAATGGGAATGTTTTCTCCTACTAATAAGGCCATAATACATGGAAAAAAATAAGAAAAAACTTGTATTAAGTTCACCCTTAACAATATCTTTTATAAAGCAACAAATATCAAATCATAGACGACTCACTCGCGCGAACTTGGCCTTGTATAGTTCGAGGTTATAAAGTGACTAGGTATTAAGAAAAAACAATCTTGCAAATTATTTATCTCTTCAAAGGATTCCGCATGTCAATAGATACAGAACTCGATTTGCCTTTTTTAATAAATATTATATTTTTTTTATCAAAAACAGTATTTATAACTATTTCTCAATGTATCTTTTTGTATCTGAGAATTAATGCTTCGCACTTAGCCCACCACCAAAATAAATGTCACTCACAAAAAAGTAAGCCCCCTTTTGATTATAGCAACATAAACATTAATTTTATTTTATAACGAAAGTAACAGGCACCCATGCGAGAACCAGCATTCAATATAATATTGCACTTCTCAAATGTTTTTTTGAACAATTTAAAAAAAAATCCTTTTTACAGTATCCAGAAACGGATCGGCTCAGAAGGAAAATGAGCCCTTCAAAGGCCAATATAAATCAATATCGGTTCGTTTAATGGAAACACCTTAAATCCATTTCACAAATATTTCTTATGGATTTCTTCCTAGAATGGGATTGGAATGGGAAAATGTTTGAAATTGAAGAGTTCTTGATTAGGAAACACAGGAGCAATTTAGGCTTTTAGACCTTTTATGAAGTTAAATTTTGATATTTGATTATTTTGTTCGAAAAAATGGACTTACTTAGTTTTCATTGAACGATTACGATTCATCATTCCTTTCTGTTTTGTCTCCACATCAAGTTCCTATTAATGCGGACCTGTTTTTCATCGAACAGCCCTGTAGGGCGTAGGCGATATCTTCCAATACCATTTTCAAAGTCTACCCAGAAATAACAAAGTTGATTGATTGCCTATACACCAACCTACTTTTTTATCGTAGGTTTTCAGTTTCCCTTAAAAGTTTATTGAAAAAAAAAAAAAAAAAAAAATCTATGTACCTTGAACGGTTTTGTTTGCAACAGAACATGTTACAAACAGTTCATCAAATTTTCACATTAATCATGTAAGATCAGTGTAAACATATTTTGGGCTTTCAATGAGAACGAACAAAGGTCCTGTCAATGTAGAATGATGTTCATCATCATGTGTCTTCAGATTGAATTATTGTTTATTGAGGAAGTAATGAAAAATCCAAGCCAACTCGCCAAAATAACAGTAACATATAAGTAAACACCATTCATACGCTTTTTCTTATTGATTACAGTTATTTTTCTTTTTTATTAGCTCTTTAGGGTGAGTATTGGTTTTTGATTCCATATGCTCATGAAGCTACCAGAATAAACGGATAAGCATTATCAGAATCAAATTTGATAGGTATGAAACATTCGTTTGTAGGTGATGACTATCTCAAGCTAACACGAAACATTCAGAACCACAACGAAGTTTTCATTGTTAAAAAAAATCTTACGTTAATCCTCGGACTTAAAGCTGTTGACATACTCTCAACCTTTCTATGACTCTGGCAAATACATATGTAAATCAGGCTGAATTTGAACAAAATCGGTTATGTTGATTTTGAGGTCACGGTCTTTTATTGTAAAGGACATATATTATATAACTTAAGGAAAACACACAAGAAAAATGTCTTTCGGGCTGAAATTGCGAGGCGGCGCGGCTTCACACCCACGTGAGATAAGCATACCCAAAACGTGCGTAATTTTCGACTCTGTAACTTTCTATGTTTTTAAGTTCCCGAAATAAAAGTTATGCAAAACAGAAAAATTAACGTTAAATAAAACAACATGACCACCCATTAACTGACAAAATGTACCTATGAGTGTTAGAAAAGCCTTTCAGTCTGGATCAATGCCTTATGACTAGCATCACTCCCACCCATTATTCTGTGCCGAACCCGAACGGATATACATATGACAAGCTGTTAGTGGCTCAAAAGGTGTCATACTTTCTTAAGCTTTTCAGCAACTTAAAAGAAATAAAGAGACAAAAGTTCAAAGACCAGGAATATAGAGAGACCATTTCTTCCAATTTTATTAATAATTATTGTTTATCGCAAGTAAAAATGAGAGAAAAACGATCGAAGACCAGAAAAAGTCTAAGGTAAGAAACACGGTTCTAAGGCAACTTATTTTTGTTAAATTTAGCGTTACAATTATTAAACAATTTAATCACATTACCGAGCAAAACGCTACGACGCCTACATGCCGCCTTATATGACGTATAATCATATTATACGTATTCAGTGTGTATCTGGAGTCATGTGATCAACACCCATTTTCATACGCATAGAATTTTGCCGATTATTTCTTGTAATTCACACTGACTCCTAGCCGTAGATTTGATAAGTGGTCGTTGGGAAAATGACTAAATTGTCTTTTATTCTTGTCCAGTGTGGATACCAATCTAGTGTATAGAGAGTTTAAGATCGGACCGCAAACATAAACCTTTTATAAGGCGTTTCGGTGACAGATCCCGATCCGTTTCATTGCTTTGACCTACTCTTCAAGGTAGCTCATTGGACAGGTTCTCTTTTTAGAGTTCCACCCGTTTATTTCCCTAGGTTGCGTGCTAGGGACACAATATATGAAATACCGTGTTAGTTATTTAGGTTTATGAATACTGTATTATATGAAATACCGTGTTATTTATTTTGAGAAAATAAATATTGTTAATAAAAGTATATGAAATACCATGTTATGAATACGAAGCCACGAAATAAATTAATTGAAAGTTTTGGAGTATTAAAAAAAAACATTATTTCATTCGGAGCTTTAGACCCTCCAAACCCAAGTTTGTTGCTTCTTTGGGAGAACCCTGGATATGGACACCGACGAGTTTTACCTCAGCAACGAAGAAAAAGCATGACTAGTTTTTGAGATACAAGCTTTTTCTTAAAGGTTGTATAAGAGGTACCATTATTTTCGGAACAAAACAAGAATTCAATTTCCCGTCTAGCGAATTACCTAAGTCCGTATTTTATCATCGTACTGTTATGTTTGATCAAATTCTTATTTTTACTTGCGATAAAGGTACTATTGGGCAAGTTCTGCATTTTGAAAAAAAATCGAACTCGAGATTTTGATCAAAGTTGACATCATTACGATGATAGCGAAGACGAATAAAGTGGGTCCGACAACTTCGTCTGTCGGTCTGTATGTCTGTACTTCGATCTAGAGCCTAAGACACTGGACCTATTTTCTTCAAACTCGGTATTTAAGGGTATTCGGTGATTCCCTAGAGGAGAAATTGAATTTTTTTGTTTTGCTCTAAAACTAACAGTACCACCCATTCACCCATGCAGTACGGCATAATCTTATTTATCTCGAAAACGGACTTGGACTATATTTTGGTCAGAAAAAATTTGGGGGGAAATGTTATTAGGGGTACCTGTCATAGAACCGTTGTTTTGATTTTCGAATTTCTCACCAACGGCTCTAACGATTTTAAACAAAATTTTTATGCAGGAGTCCCCTTAAGTTTAAAATAATATTGTATATAAAAATATTCGAAAAAATTTTTTTGGGTTTTTGTGAATTTTTTTTTTAAATCAATATCTTCAAAACCTATGAACTATTATTTTTTGAAATTATTTCCTAAAATCAATATTATTAAATAAAACTTAAAATTCTCATCCCACATTTTTTTCTTGAAAAATTTTAAAGAAATTTCTTATACAAAAAAATTATTTAATAATAAAAAGATTTTTTTAAATTTTGTTAGCATAAATTCATACTTTTCTAGAAATCAGAGGGCAATTTTATGCATTTAAACATTATTTTCTCATTAAATCCATGTTTTATATTTATAAAATGTATCTTAAATTTCAAAGTACTTATACATAGGAGCAAGTTCGTGCGATCCAGTCGTGCATTTTATTTTTTTCAAATACAAAACTTGTCCAATCGCAAGTTAAATTTTAAATTCCTTCGAGCAATATTTACAAAATTTTCAAATTAAAATTTTTAAAAATACTTAAATCATAAAATTGATACGCCAATTTCAAGTTTTTGTTACAAAAATTAAAAAAAAAAAATAAATTTCACAAAGCATCAAGTCACCAGATTTGTTAACTTCAAAAAAAAAATATATTATTACTAACCCAAAAATATTTTGATGACAAGACATACTCTTTCGAAAGAAGCAGTAAGCCCTTGAAAAATATTTTGCAACGGCCGATAATTATGAGAAAGCAAAAATGACAGCAAATAGTGGATACTATTACTATCGCTTCAATTTAAAATTGTTTCATAAAATCCACTTTAAGAATCTTAGCAAAATCGAAGTAGCCGCTTTCGACAAAAATTATATCTTCATTAAGGGTTTAGTAAAAAAATGTGTTTTAATATATTTTTAAAATGTTTTATTAAGTGTTAAGAGGCCGATACGTGATAAAAAATTGATCAAAATCAAGTTTAGCGTTTTCGTTTAAATTGATTAAAAACTTCAATATGAGGTAGCATTTTTTCGAAAAATGATTTCAATTGATAACCCAACTAAATTTTTGAATATTACGAGTATTTTAAAATTCTTAAAACAAGTTTTTAAGAAAAATGAGAATATAAATAATGGCTTTTGTGTTGTGGGTTATTATATTTTTGGGCTTTAAAAAAAAAAAGATGAACATCACGTCGTGGAAATAACTAACAAAATTCCGGCACACCAAATTTTAAATCGACGTATCCGTCCAGAATGTAGTCCCATAGGAAATCAGGCAAACTAATAGAATATCGGGACACAATTTATTTTGCACCCCTTATCATCATTATATAAAGTGTGATTAAGATCTCAATTCTTATATATTTCTTATATATTTGTATAGCATTGTTAAATGGGGTATAAAAACCCGTGTGGAGTTTAATGCTTCGAAAACTCAATGCTGTCTATTGTCGTCCTCCTAATGCCAAGTCACATATTTGGGCAAGTGCAGCACAATCTTCTCTATACTTATTGGATAGAATTCAGAGCAGAGCGTTTAAACTGATAGGAAACAGTGGAATCATGGATCATGGAATCATTACCATCTCTTGAATACCGTCGGAATGTTTCATGTATTTCCTTGTTTTATCATTTCTTTCACAAGCAATACTCACTCGAAGTAGCCAGTTGCATTCCACCCCTTCATCAGTTCACCCGAGATATCCCTTCTCGCTAGCAATGCTCATCAGTTCACCCTCGTACCGTCAAATATAGAGATTCGTTTTTAGTCGCGCAACACGATGGCATAACTTACCCGGCACGGTTTTCGTTTGCCATTTCAATTTGCAAACCTCCTTTCTCTCCTTCCCTAATTTCCCCATCGTCCGTGCTGTGTATAACATTATAAGGATCTCTTAACATACCCTTGAGCGCGTGTGAATTATAAAAAACAAAATTTCAATTAAATGTCAATCGTTTTTCAGAGTTCTTAATTTCCATTCTGACGGAGTTCGTAGGACAGTTTCTGTCGTTCGTCGTCGGTTTTAAGCTTATGTGTGTTATCTTTCGATCAAACTAGAGCCTAAGCGCATAGACAGATTTGCTTCAAATTGGCTCCATAATGATTTCGATTCAGCCTTTTATGTTTTTTCAATTGATTTATTTATGGATTATTTCTGTATATATTGTTAATGCCCCGACTGATTTTGTTTAAAATTAGCAGAAAGCTACTTTTAAATAATTTCGATATTAGCAAATTTCAATACGAAAAAATTCCGAAGAAAAAATAGATTTTTAGTCCTTTTAATATTTTTCACACTTTCCCATAAAAATCAAGATCTGAACTTAGGTAAACTATATAAAATAAAGAATTTTAGAAGCTACACTAACGATTTTCAATATTGATTTTTCTAATACATAATTTAATAATTAGAAATTATTATAAAAACCGTAGATGCGGCTGAATTTGAGGGATAATCTGTGTAATGCTTACCTTAAGGCCATTGGTCGATCGTGGTTTCTGCGCATAGACCTGCAACTTCAGAAAACCTCACCAGAAAAAGTTTGGCAGGGTCAAATCGTATGACCTTGGTGGCCAATTCACGTCACCTGTGCCAGAGATAACCTTATCATGCAAAATGTCAATCGTGTCTTCGGCTGTGGGGGACGTAGTGCCGTCCTGCCACATGTCACCTGGTTCCTAAAAGCCACACCAAATGGTAACTTTTTGAGGATGCATTGTCAACTGGTGAATCACTTGTTGGTTGGTGTTGCCCCATATACGCAATCTTCCCTGTTTACACAACCATTCACCAAAAAATTCACCTCGTGCGTCGCTAAGGATTTTTAAAAATTGGGGTCCTCTTACAAATGCTCCCCAGCCCGATTTTCGAAGAAACAGCATTGTCTACATGGTCATGAACTTTGAGCTCCTGTGTAATTTGGATTCCGTACGGCTGTAAGCCTTCGTCCCGACGCAAAGTTCGCCAAGTTAAAGTCCGCTAAGGGCCGAGATCTTGTGCATAGCGAGGAATCGACTGACTCGGTTTATGATATATGTACGCAATATTCATGGCCGATCTAACATTCCTTTGACGTACAAAGATTGACTTATTGATTACCGAATGGGTTGTCTCAAATTTGGCTACCAAACGTTGAAGAATGGACTGTAAATGGCCACCTCGTCTACCATAAATAGGCACAACGAGCACAACATTTGCACTAACGTTAATTTATGTTGGTAATAAAAATTTTTCACTTGGACGTGCTGTTTAATTGTGTGCTTTGTCATGGTGAATTGTCAGCAGTAACTAAATAACAAACAACAGATTTGACAGATGTCACCAAAACAACATTCTGCGGACCACCAAAATCTACCCCCGCCAATTGAAGAACCCTTTATAAGAATCTTATGACTTTCTATTAAAACCGTTCTCTTAACCAAAGTCAATTTTACTCATCCCCTAAGTGTCCAATTAAAAGTGTCATTAATTCATTTTGATTCGTTTTTATTTATAGCATTTTAAGATGGTGTTATCTACACCATTAAAATGATCCACTCACAACAAGTTCATTACATTTTGTCGAAAAGATATAAACTTTGAGAAAAACGTCTGAAGATTTTTCTTTTATTGATAGCTAAAATATTTTTATCACCCACTCTCCGGTAGGGGATACAATTTAAGTTTTTATATACATCCCTGAATCCTGACCAAAAAGTCATAAAAAAACAGCATGCTCTCAATCAACTTTAGTACAACCAATGAACGTCCTCGTTCTGGTTTAATAGGAGCAGCTTCATCAGCACTGGAAAATAAAAGAAAATATTTCCACTTATCAAACTGGAATAAACTCGATAATGAGTTCTGCATTATCTTGGTTGGCTTGGAGTGAAGGTGTCGATGGGTCTGCCCCTTCGTTGTAGAATCTTCGTTTGCCTTCGAAACCAAACGAAACACACGCTCAGTTTAACCCTATCTGGTGATGTGAAAGCCTTTTAGCACTTTTCTTTTTGTTCTTTTTTAAGCATCAGCTATAGAAATGTATAGTATGTACGTTAAACTTTTGGCGTGTATCTATGTATCAGCTCAAGGATGCTGGCTCATTCTTGTGAAAATGAGAGAACGTAAAATAGTACCACAAACACGGCACACATCCTATAATGGCTCGAAAATCGTTCCGTTCCCTTTTCGGATTTATGTATGCACGAAGAGTCGAAGACCGATGGTTGTTGTGGCTCTGTGTAAGTACATATACAGTGCAGACTCGAATTGACGAACAAGTTTAGTTTTTTTCAAGCTGATGAAGTCCTTCTATCATTTGCGATTGCCAAGTCATCAAATGACACTTATTGGTCGTTTTTGACTTTTATGTTTCCTCTAATAAGAAAGATATATTTCTACGGATTACCGAACTCATTTTCATTTTCCTTAAGATTTCTAAATATGGATTTTTCACAACCTAACTGTGCCAGATTAAGGGACTCCTACTGTAAGCAAGCTTTGTATGGATATGTTTCTATTCACAGCAAACGAATGAAAAAGCACATAGTATAGATTTCGCTCATTTAATTCCACATGAAGTGGAAATTAAAATGTTTTACTCGTGTCCTTGGGAGTGGGTGGACACCATCGGCTCCTTACTCTTGTCCTTCAGATTCAGCTATTCACTCTTGTAATAGCCTTTCCTCATTGTTCGATGCTGTATCCGGTAAAGAGCTGTCGTGAATATAAATTACAAAAGAAAAGCTCTACGAATGACAGCATCGCAGTGCCGGTATGGGGTTTGCTCGTGCCAAATACGAAAAATCCTCGTCCTGATTCCCGAACCCACAGTCTCTCAGCTGCCGCCCAACGCCCACAGCCAGCCATAGTGATGAACTTCAACCAACGATTCCTGTGGGAAATAATGATTCGATTTGTTGAATAACATCTTAATTCGATTTTTCACAAGGGAAATTCTTTTCTTTTGGTTTTTCTTTTGTCGTATAAAACAATGGCATTCCTTGATCCTTGTCGGTCGTTTTATTGTTTAAAAAATATATATATGTATGTATATAGGTGAGACAGTTTTCCTCGGTGCTACCTGAGGATTAATGATTATTTAAATTTTCTTTCTCTTTAAAGGACAGGAACAGGGTATTCTGGGTAAATTGAGTATAGATTAAGAATTAAAGATTTAAGCTGGCACTAAGCGACCCATTAATTAATACTGCATGCCATACATATTTTTGAGGAAGTTATTTAAAAAATCGATTTTTTCGATGCATAGGCAAGGATTTAACAAATAAAGCAAATGTTCAAGCCTTATATCACAGTTAATGGAAGGACGAGACAAGTGCCTCCACACTAAATGGATTGATGGACGATTTTCATTAAATGTGACCCCTGTACGGTACGCCAAATTTAAGTCTTTATTAATGTACGAATAAAAATTTAATTTAAAAAAATTTATTTCTTAAAAAAAACATTGATATTTTTTTTATCAAAAATTAAATAATATTTTTTCTTATGTTTTGAAATGCAATATTTTTCAAACTTGTCTATTAAAAATTCCATTATGACGATAATGGGAAATTCAAAATTCGAAAATTATTTTAAATTTTGAATTTAAATTTTTTCTTATTAAATTATAAATTTTGAAAGAAAATTATCAAAATTCTAGGCGCCGCCGTTTTCGAGAAAAATACTTTTTTCGAAAACCATTTTTTAACACTTTTGTTAAATTTTGTAGATTGCACAGGGTGGGTCAAAAGTGACTTTTAGAGATTTAATTTTAGTATGATTTATGGAGATTTTTTGGGCTAAGTATTGAATATAATGTTCCTCAAGTAAGCACCAGCGTCATGCTCGGAGAAGGGCTTTTTCTGGAGCGTTTTCCATACAATTCTAAGGACATCATTTTCAAATTAGGAAGAAACTTTTGACCGACCCTGTATTGAGAAAATTTTAATTGTCAAGTTTAAAAAAAAACGAAAACAAAATTTTGAAATTTCTGTCTTATATTTTAAGAATTTGGATACACAAAATTATTCAAACTTTTGGGAAGCCTTAGCATAAAATAAAATCATCAAAATAGGTTGAACCGTTTTTGAGAAAATGAAACACCAAAATAGTTCTATTTTATTTTTCGAAAAATTTTTTTTCAAACATTAACTTGCTTTAATTAAATGTAATTTTTTTAATTTTTTTAGGAACACCTGTTGAACAATTTTTGCGAAAAAAAATATTTTTATAACATTTAAAAAAAAAAATGTATGGTACCTGCCATATTATTTTTGGTCTTAAGAAAAAGAAATAAAATGCACGACTGGGTCGCACGAACTTGCTCCTATGTAATAGACTAGCAATTCTAAAAACGAATGTTATTAGAGAAAACTGTTCATAAGGATAAAATTAGTAAGAGATAAAAACAGAATACTATGCAAATATGAATTTATGCAAGAACAAAAAATATAAGTCGTTGTAGTGGTTCCTTAAAAAAATAAGCTTTTATGTACAAAATTTTTAAAACATTTTTAAGAAAAAAATTTGGTATGCCAATTTTAAGTTTTTATTATGGTACGAATGACAATTAAATTTCCAAGAAAAATACTAATCCGTTCTTGAGATATCGACACTTTTTTTTTCTAAAAATTGAAAAAATATTTTTTCTTTAGTTTTGAAATGCAATGTTTTTTAAACTTTTTAGGAGCTTCTTTATAAAAAATTTCATTAAAGTCCGTTTTGCCGATAATGAGAAATTCAAAATTCGAAAAAATCGTTCTATGATAGGTACAGTATAGTCAGTAATATCTAGATTTCAATTTTTTTATCAAATTATTATAGATCGTAAAAATTAATAAAAAAAAATTTAGCAAAATTCTCGGAACCGTTTTCGAGAAAAAAACGATTTTCGAAAACCATTTTTTAACATTTGTATGGAAGGTACCGTTAGTTTTAGATAAAACAAATTTTTTTTCTCAAATCTTGTAGATTATGTTAGGAAACTTTTATTTGTTTAGTTTGAAAAAAAAATGACCATGGAGCTTATGAAATATTGAGTTTCCAAAAAAAATTTTGAATTTTTTTTTTAAATCCAAAAAATAAAAAAATAAAAATTTGAATATGTAATAATATTTAAACCTTAGGGGAGCTTTAGCATAAAAAAATGGTTTAAATCGGCTGTACCGTTTTCAAGAAAATCAAAAACAAAAAAAAGGACCCAGGGGGGCTACCAAAAATAACAATTTTTTGTAAAATTTTTTTCAACCATTACCTAGTTTTAACTAAATAAAATTTTTATAATTTTTTTTTTTTAATTCTGTGGGACAGTTTTTGAGCAAAAAAAAAATATTTTAAAAATTTCGAGAAAAAACCGTATGGTAAGTACCGTTATTTTTGGTCTTAAAAAGAAAAGAAAAAAGCATGTGGGGGAAGAATCAAAACCCTTATCTACCAAGTTTGAAGAAAATTGGCCGAGCGGCTTATGCTGTAGTCGAACCGACTGACAGACAGACAGACAGAATTGCGAGACCCACATTTTTGGTTTTCGCTATCATCGTAATGTCAACTTTGATCAAAATCTCGAGTTCGATTTTTTTTACGAATGCATAACTTGCCTTATAGTACCTATAAGTCGCAAGTAAAAAACGTGTGGGAGAAAAATTTAAAAATGCTTTTTACCAAGTTTAAAAAAAAATCAGCCGTGCCGTTTAGGCTGTAGTCGAATAGATGGATAGGCAAACAGATATATTTAAAGAACTTTCTATTCGTATTAACTAGGAATCAGTTTATCAACGACACTTACGATTTTAATTAGATTTCCTACCTACAATTTTCTAAATGAATATCGGATTTTACGAAACTAAACTTCTTCATAAATAAAAAAAATATTCTTTTGCAAAAAGGTAGAACAAAGAAGCATTTCTTATGAAGAAAAAGTCATAGGAGGATACAGTTTTTAGTTCTTCTGACTTTTTCACATTTTCCCTTGATGGGCTGATACTTAAAGAAATCGAGTATGGAGTTTTCGAAATATTGAGTTTGAAAAAAAAAAAAATTTTAAATTCAAAAAAAATTTGTGGAAAATTTCAATACTATTTAAACTTTTGTGGAGCTGTGAGCAAATGATCCAAATGGGTTGTACTGTACCGTTTTGGATTATAAAAAAATTGTTCCAAGGGGGATACCATTAATAACAGTAGCTTTAACTAAAAATGTTTTGAATTTTTTTTTAAATATCTGCGGGACAGTTTTTGACAAAAAAAAATATTTATAAGATTTTGAAAATTTTTTGAATGGCAGGTATCGTTATTTTTGGTCGTAAAAAAAAAGAAAAAACGGGTGGGGAAAAAAATTAAGAAATAATATTTACCAAGTTTAACGAAAATCGGCCGAGCCGTTAAGGTTGTAGTCGAACAGACAGACAGAATTGCGAAATCCACTTTTTTTGTCTTCGCTATAATCGTAATGTCGACTTTGATCAAAATTTCGAGTTCGATTTTTTGAGAATGAATACCTAACTTGCCTTATAGTACCTACACTGAGGGAAAAACACATTTTAAAATCAAAAACGATCGTATTTAAATTAAAGTTGTATAAAATTCAGTGAATCATATTTAATTTTACGTCGAACAAATGTTGATTCAAATAGAAAACACAGTTTAAGGAAAAATCAACCTAGTTTCAAAGCGAAACGTATTAATTTTAACATCGAAAAATACTTCTGTAACATTTAAAGTACACTCATAGTAGTTTCAAAATACGACGTAGTTCATTTAACTACACAACTAACCGTTTTAAATACTTTTTGAAAATATTTGTATATTCTTTTGTTTGAAAGTATCAAGCACTTTCTTTCAAAGTATTGCGTATTTGAGTCAACGTCGCTCAACCTTATTTCAAAGTTGATTCAACGTAACTGCGAAATTATTTGTGTATTGAAATCTGAAGATACAAACTACACTCATTTGTATAGTTAAGAAATATATAGAATTTCCACAAAATCAATATAAGATGAAAGTAAGATCAAAGTATAACAATGTTTATTCTCACATTGACACTACTTTCAATGTATACTGATTTCGTTTAGCAACTTATTTTAGTTTGAATCAGACCAGTGCGTTAATCAGCCATGTTCTAAGCGTGTCGTGAATGAAAATAGTTTAAGTATTCGATTTATTTGTATTTTGTGAATCGGATAGAAAAAGTAAAAAGTGAACACAGAACAGTGACAAATTTTCTAAGTGAAAATAAAATGGAAGACACAAGGATTATTGACGTGAATAAACAATTTATTAATTTCATTTCATTTCATTTATCTCTACCAGGAGAACATCACCTCAGCGAAGCCGAAGAAGTCAAACCAAATTGAAGTACTCATTATTAATAATTGTATAGTTTTTGTACTTTTTACATATAATTTTTGTTTATAAAAGAATTGTAAATGTACATTTCTTTATAAAATTATTATAATAATTCGAATGTATGTTAATATAATGTAATGCATGAAAAGACTCTTGCATGCAAAATATTTGTGTTAAATATTATAAATAAAATGTATGAATTCCAAATTGAAAAATTGTTTTTTATTTAAACACAAATCAAAAAAGTTCATTTTTGTTAAATTCTTTTTTCATTCATATTTGAACCAACTTGAATAAAAGTTTAAATTTACTTCTTCTTAATTTAACAAAGAATTAAAGTTGTGTTGAACCTTAAACATGGTACTTTTTGCGATCCAATATTGAAGGTCCAATTTAGAGAAAAAAACTCATTTCTAAGTTATATACATTTGAATCTATACGTAAATCAATACGTAAGCGAACTCAAATTAAAGTTGAAACATAGTTATTTCAAAGTTGTATGCGAAGTGTTTTAAAGTTCTGATATAATTGATTTAACGTTGCATTATTT
This sequence comes from Philhelius festivus, assembly GCA_963931855.1. Lineage (NCBI taxonomy): Eukaryota > Metazoa > Arthropoda > Insecta > Diptera > Syrphidae > Philhelius > Philhelius festivus. The sequence continues at coordinate 15,498 of CAWVOZ010000026.1, forward strand.
TCAAATTGAAGTTGAAGAATAGTGTATACAAAGTTTTATGTATTTCAATCTACGATGGGTCATAGTCGTTTCAATGATGATTTTAATTTAATTTAAATATTAATGCATTTGTTTTAACGATGACTCCACTACAAATCAAGGGGAAACGTTTTTAAACTAAATTTAGGGCATATTCGCTTCAAAGTAGAGATACGCTTTGATTTAAAGTCGAGGTACATTGATTCAAAAATTTTCGGCGTCGGCGCCAAATCGTTCCGAAATATTTTTGAATCAAAGTTGTTTTCATTAATTATACGTTGTTTTTTCCCTCAGTGTATAATTCGCAAGTAAAAATTGATCAAGAGAAATGCTAAAAATTTTCCTTGACATATGAGAGATATGATCACATTAAAGTAAAAATTCAAATAGTTTTTTTAATTACGATACCCTAAGTCTTTACAGGCTTTAAAAACAGTCCATTTCTGTATGACCGTCGTGAGATTTTTTTAAGATTACTATTGATGATATTAAAACCCATTACTTGCCACTATACTTATTTGTGTATAGTAATTTGTTAAATTTCAACGGGATTTTTTTTTAAAAGTTGGTTTTGATTTTCATTTCTTTCGATTTGGAAGCAACTATTGACATGTGCTTTAATACTGGCAGTGAATTTGTTGAGATTGAAAACCATTTTCAAGTTTTTTCATGAACTTTTGTGTCGAGCATTTCTTGTTTGAAGCAATTTGGTGACTGCGAAAGTAAAATGATAGTAAAAATTTAAACTTTTCAATAACATTTGAATAATGGATTCTATTCTTTAGATTTTGTATTTTGAAAAAACATTGCGTATAAATTACAAACAAACACTTTTTTCGTCTGCATGGTAAGTCGTGAATAAAAGTGGTGTACTCAATTGAGTACACTGGCCAAAACCATGCTAAATTTTTTTAAATGGATTTGCAGAGAAATGTCTTTTTCAACTATAAACTGCAGTAGCTTTCATAGCAGGTGCTTTCGCAACGTATACATGGCTGTTGAAGATATTCCAGATGCGCTGGAAATGAATTAGATATAGTGGTTATTCCTTCAGATGTTGATATCCAAACAGACGTGAGGATGACTTGTTTGATTCCCATAATCCAATTGACATCTCAGGAGCAGTAGAGATAGAAATTGATAATGGATTTGAAAGTAAAGACGATAGGTATCCCAGTTGCATATCTAAGGGAAGAAAGATCAGCTAGAGGTGAATCTGAGAATATTGCTCCAAAAACCAAAATGGTCAAATCAGGTAGTTTATTCTACTGAAATGGATGAAACGTTTCATTATTTTGAAAATTTAAACAAAGTAAGAGAACAGTTGGAATTGAAAAACGAAGTTGAAACTTTTGAACATTTTTTCGACGATGATGTTATGGATTTGATTGTGGAGCAAAGTGGAATATACGCACTGGAGAAAAACTGTCACACATTTGTATTTGTAAGAGGATTTGAAAAAGTTTTGTTGGAATAATTCTTCTTTCTAGATATCACACGTTACCACAACAGTAATTGTATTAGTGCTTAGACGAAGATACAAGAATTTCTTTGGTAGCTAACGCAATGTCCCGCAATAAAACTGATAAATAACGGGTGATTTTTTTGAGGTTAGGATTTTCATGCATTAGTATTTGACAGATCACGCGGGATTTCAGACATGGTGTCAAAGAGAAAGATGCTCAGTATGCTTTGACATTTCATCATGAATAGACTTACTAACGAGCAACGCTTGCAAATCATTGAATTTTATTACCAAAATCAGTGTTCGGTTCGAAATGTGTTTCGCGCTTTACGTCCGATTTATGGTCTACATAATCGACCAAGTGAGCAAACAATTAATGCGATTGTGACCAAGTTTCGCACTCAGTTTACTTTATTGGACATTAAACCAACCACACGAATGCGTACAGTGCGTACAGAAGAGAATATTGCGTCTGTTTCTGAGAGTGTTGCTGAAGACCGTGAAATGTCGATTCGTCGCCGTTCGCAGCAATTGGGTTTGTGTTATTCGACCACATGGAAGATTTTACGCAAAGATCTTGGTGTAAAACCGTATAAAATACAGCTCGTGCAAGAACTGAAGCCGAACGATCTGCCACAACGTCGAATTTTCAGTGAATGGGCCCTAGAAAAGTTGGCAGAAAATCCGCTTTTTATCGACAAATTTTGTTCAGCGATGAGGCTCATTTCTGGTTGAATGGCTACGTAAATAAGCAAAATTGCCGCATTTGGAGTGAAGAGCAACCAGAAGCCGTTCAAGAACTGCCCATGCATCCCGAAAAATGCACTGTTTGGTGTGGTTTGTACGCTGGTGGAATCATTGGACCGTATTTTTTCAAAGATGCTGTTGGACGCAACGTTACGGTGAATGGCGATCGCTATCGTTCAATGCTAACAAACTTTTTGTTGCCAAAAATGGAAGAACTGAACTTGGTTGACATGTGGTTTCAACAAGATGGCGCTACATGCCACACAGCTCGCGATTCTATGGCCATTTTGAGGGAAAACTTCGGAGAATAATTCATCTCAAGGAATGGACCGGTAAGTTGGCCACCAAGATCATGCGATTTGACGCCTTTAGACTATTTTTTGTGGGGCTACGTCAAGTCTAAAGTCTACACAAATAAGCCAGCAACTATTCCAGCTTTGGAAGACAACATTTCCGAAGAAATTCGGGCTATTCCGGCCAAAATGCTCGAAAAAGTTACCCAAAATTGGACTTTCCGAATGGACCACCTAAGACGCAGCCGCGGTCAACATTTAAATGAAATTATCTTCAAAAAATAAATGTCATGGACCAATCTAACGTTTCAAATAAAGAATCGATGAGATTTTGCAAATTTTATGCGTTTTTTTTTTAAAAAAGTTCTCAAGCTCTTAAAAAATCACCCGTTATATGGCGAAGGTCCGACCCTTGATGAACATGATTTGCCAAAAATATCAAAAATGGGGCTTTTTTCATTATAAGCTTTCAATTGACGAGGCGATGATAAAATACTTTGGTCATCATTCCGCGAAGAAATTTATCCGTGGAAGGCCTGCTTGATTCAGATACAAGGAATGAATGCTTTGCAGTAGCGATGGATATTGTTATAATTTCGACATATATTGTGGTGCGAAAAATGTGACTGCAACCACGAAGTGTTTACCTCTCGAATCTCGGGTGGGGCTTGATTTGTTGGAAGTAGTAAACACACCAACTGACCATAGTGTGTTTTTCGATAATTACTTCACCAGCCATGACCTTATGGCTACTTTACGCAGAAAAAGATTTCGTGCAACAGGTACGATTCGGGACAATAGAACGAAAAAATGTCCGCACTAAAATCATTGAAAACGGTAATGAAAACAACTCGCGGTTACTTTCATTACAAATTTGACAAAAACAATATTACCTTGTTTGCTCGTTGCAAAGATAATGCTGTTGTAACCGTTGCAACAAACTACGATAACTTGAAACCACTAGGAAAAGTCAAGAGATGGTCATCAACAGAAAAAGAAAAAGTTCTCATTCCTCATCCAAATCCTCCTCTTGCATACAACAAAGACATGGGTAGGGTCGACCTTCATGACCAATTTGTGAACAAATACCGCATAAAAATAAAGGGTTAAAATGGTGTTGACAATTATTCACATACACGGCACACGCTAAACTCAATTTTTGTGAATGCTTGGCGACTCCATTGTCTGACAAATAAAGAAAACCGAAATCTTCTTTCATTTATTAGGACCATAGCCAGAACTTATTTACGCTCAGAGTCGTCAAAAAGAGCTCCAAATAAGCCAAATGCACTAGAAAGTGTTGTTCAAAAAAAAATATCAACTACGGTGCCACATTTGTCACAGCAGAGTTTGATCGAGGTCAATTTTGCGGAAATTTTGGCGTTGGTTTTGGAGTTTTTTAAAATGACTTGGTTCGGTACAGCTGTGAGCCCTCCAATTATTAAGGGAATGTACCCATATCTAGTCAGTGTACACAATTGAGTACACCCCTCTAATAACCAAACTTGAAAAATTAAAAAAAAAATGTATTTTTGTGGAAATATAAAACTCAATAAACAGCATTTCAAAGATTTTTGATTTATCTCTATTTTTAATGGATTATCACAGTCTTCAAATAGTCAACATTGACAGCTCTAAAGCAATTGAACATCATCAGCATACATTTTTATATTAGAGGATGAAATATTTGAGACAAATTCGTTTATGTAGAAAGAGAAAAGCAGGGCTCCAAGTAAAGATCCTTGGGGGACTGCACTGACTGTTGGTAACAAACTTAAAACATTTGGAGCCATCACAACCGCTTGTTTTCTTTTAACATGGTAAGATGATAATAAGTTGACAGCAGAAGTTGAGAACTTATACAAGCTAGAAGGTTTGTGAGGAAGTTTGCAATGATTAATAGTATCGAAAGAATTGAAAAAAAAATCAAAAAGAACGAGACAGTTGATTTGATCATCGTCTACGGCCCGTCTCTATCAACAATGTTAATAATGGCAAAGAAGCATCATGAAAGGATATTATGCATTTAAACATGAGTAACTATATGTAACTATATGTATTTGAAGAACTCTTTTAAAAACTTTGGAAATAAGCGGTCTAAAATGATCTCCATTTTGGTTTCAGAGAAAAGGAATCATTTCAACCGATTTCCACTGCACCGAAAAAATACCAGTCATTCATAAGTCTAGTATCTATTGAAAACGTGTGTAATATAAGACAAAATCACAGGTAGTAGGGCCTTGATGAACATAGGATGCACTCCATCAATTCCAATAACGTTCGACTTAATGAACAAGCCTTAATGAATCAGCCATGATAGTGTCATCCACACAGGAGAACTCAAAAAAGTAAATTTTTTTTCAATTCAATGTAGCTAAAGCATTAGAGCAGGTTCGTGTGATCCACTCGTTCATTTTATTTTTCATGCAATCTCTTTGTTTTTCTTGAAAACAACTTCACCAACTTTTGTATGTGTCTATAATTTAAAACGGTATATTTTAAGCAAAATAAACAAAAACCTTTATTATTTTGAATTATATCTCAACAAAAACGTACCCGATTAAATGAAATTCTTCACTTCTTAGTTTCTATAATTCAAATATTAGTTCAAAGAAAACGAAATGACATATGTATAGTCGAATTCTGAATAGATTTTCCTTATAAGCTCTACAATTTCGCCTTTGGTTATTCTTACGAATATATAGGTATTTATGAACCTTAACTATTTACTGATAATTACAATCAAAAACACCCTGTTTACCCATTCAATAAAATCCTGTAAAACTTCACCTTTACTCTTACTTACCTCACCTCACTTCCTTCGTATTTAGAGTGCGAAAGTGACAATCAAGGAAACAGCTCCAGCCGTACCCTTACCAAGTAACATATAATTGAAAAACATCACATTGAACAGAGCCAGGGGGTTAGTTGTGTCAGTAGTTCGGTTGTAAAAGACAGCCAACCTAGGCAAGTCTCTCTCTTCTATCATGGTATCCCCAAGGCCATCAAGACCTTGAAGGTTCTTCCCCCAAACGTAAACGAGGTGATTTAACACAAAGGAAAATCATCGTTATGGAGATCTGCTGTGCGGGTTATTTCTGTTTTGTACTCTAAACAATGCCAACTAATTAAACCGGCAAAGGGGCCCCAAGTTCTGAAATTATTTTTTGGCAAAAGTGACCTGTTACCATGAAGGAAGTGAAAGTTCGAAGGGTTGTTCGGAGGTGTAGGTATATTCAACCTAAGTTTTCAATAAAGCAGCCATAACTTCTGTCTTAGGTGGAAGTGAATACCGGGAAGCATGTTTTACAATTTACTTATCGTAACTTTTGATGTTATCTTTGGGAAGGGTTGAAAAATTAAAATTGAGATATTTTAGGGAAAGCAATTTTCTTCCAGCAAACTTGCGCTGAAAATGACATTTAATAAATTAGTTGGGTAATCAGAAGTTGTTTTATTTAAATTCAATGTTTGCACAATGGAGAATGATGAAAATTAATGTTTCCATTAGTTTACACAAGGAAGTTTTGTTTTATTGCTCTGGAACATTTATTCGTATTGTTTTCAAAAGGAAGTTTGCCTGTTAGAACATCAAAGTAGTTCCTTTTGATTAGATACATTTAATATTAATTATTTTCATAATATATATGTATATGTTTTTTTTTTTAAATACCTGTGTAACAACGAACTATGCTCTGAGGAACGTCTTATTTCTTGGGGTAATGTATGTTTAGGTATTTTATGAAATGCCGGGCTATTGTATAGTGGAATAGGTACGTAAACAGTCCAAATGGGTAGTGGGTAAAAAGGACTTCAACTGCACGAACAGAATTGAAAGTTCTTTGGTTATGATGATGGATAGCAGGATATTCGAAAAGCTTTAAACTGTTTTTTCTCTCCAAAAAATAAGCTTTGACGCAGCGGAGGGGTTTACCTTCACTATCGCAATAAAACCTACAGCTGGAACTCGTTTCTGCAGATTACTCTCAAATGTCAATAAGATCGGTAATGTCAAAGGATAACAAATTTAGAGTATGAACTGGGAATGTAAGAACACTTAAGGTCCTCAAAATCTTGAATATTTCCTCGCGGTATAGGGCAGTTATTAGTACCCTTTGGCATAATGGTTAGTGCGTTGGACTGTCATGCGGAAGGTCTCGAGTTCGATTCTCAGCCGCTGCAAGAAAGTTTTTTTTTCAGGGATGTACTGCCTCTTGCGAGGAATTGACAAATTCTCCAATAGTATCTCTTGTCATGGAAAGTGCTGCTCATTACTCATTAGTCGTTCGGAATCGTTAGAAAATTGTAGGCCCCTTCGTTCCTGGTAACACGCACACAGGAACGGGTGAGAGTTGTAAGTCACTAAGTCCTGGTTCACTCGAAGCTGTTGCACTACCAAATTTATTTATTTATTTTATAGGGTAGTTATTCACGCCATCTAGGACATACGATAGATAGAATCAGGTATGATGAAAACGAGGAAATTGCGACCTTTATAACAGCTTCGACTAAGATTGCACATGTTAGAATGCGGATTTGTCATTAGACTACGGCTAAAAAGCTAGCCTAATATGTGTATACGCCCTTACCAAAGAAGCTAGACCCATAAAGATGGAGTAGTAAGACCTTCCTATGGAACCTGTCTGCAGTATGGAAGTCAAAGTTTTTTTCAAAGGCTGTAATCTTCGGAGGATGAGTGGGCCATCACAGCGTCCATATTACGCTTTCAAGCTAATCGATTTGGCAACCACTTGTAATACAGTAATAACAAATAGACAAAAAGATAATTAGGTTTTCAGAACTACAGGTCCCCAAAATTACATGACGCCGTCGAACATCCAACCAAATTGACATGTGTACTAATCTATAAAAAGCACATATCCCACATCCTAGATGTGCATTCATTTTGATGGAGCAGCGTCGACTCTGGAGTACTTCTAGTTGTCAAGAACGTACAAAAATCAACTACACCTTCATTTCCACTGCTCATCTACAATGACAACCAGATTCAGTTCCAATGCTCATCTTAAATGCAAACCAGATTAATAGTACTCTAGATAAGGCAAATGTGCTCGCAGCTCATTTATATGCTGGCTCTACATAGTCTGACAGCAACATTGCTCCCTGTCCATGAGGAAACAAATAATAATGGGACAGGTGTATTTCCACACTTGTACAATTGCAACAGCCCTTCGAGGTCTTGATATTAACCAATCCGCTCTTCCTGATGGTATACCCCCATTCTATTAAGAGGTGTTCTTAATCGCTGGAAAACCCATTTTCTAAGCTTTTTCATCGCTTCTGATGTTCTGGTATCTTCCCTGGAAGATGGAAAACAGTATTTGTCCAGCCTGTTCCTAAAAAAGCTGACCCTTCATCTTCCTCCTCATATCGATCAATTGCACTTAAGCTCCTTCTTTCCAAGGTCATGGAATCGCTGAGATATCATCAGATCAAGAAATACATATGTCGAAGATCGAAAGCTTCTAAATGACCGAAAATTCGGCTTTCGCAGCAATAGATGCACTAGTGAGCTGATGACATACTCGTATCTCACCGAAGATTGGAACAAATCTTTACATTGTTTTGAATAAAGTAAAATTATTGCTCTTGATATTTCTGAGGCATTTGATAGAGTCTGGCACCAAACCTGCATGCTTTTGATATCAAAGAAATTCTTATTCTTTGGATTATAAATTACCTTCTAGATCGTTCAATATATATGTTGTATTGGACGGTTTTAAATTGATCTTCCCAAAATAAATTCTGGAGTTCCTCAAGGCTCCGTTTTGTCTCCGACTCTCTTAAACTTCTAATCCACTTTACTCTCAGCTTCTCATACTGTTTCTCAAATTCACGTCCATCTTTTTGGGAATTGGAGTTGTAATTCCGACCATTAGAGCATTGGTTAATGGGGTATAAAAAAATCATGTTTAGTTTAATACTTGGAAAACTCAATAGTCCATTTTCGTTGATTTAAAATATACCCCTTATGCCATTGTCCTTGAATGGCACTCGCGTCGAAGAAACCGATAAGCTCTCAGTACTCTGTATGTGTGTCGACGACGATCTTCGTTGGATGACCACATTCACGATACCGCCAAAAATGCTGCGACACATCCTTTCTCTCCCCCACTGATTTCCCCTTCGCCCGTTTATGGCTATGTTTAGCATCATAAGCTTGAATTATAAATAAAAATCTTCTAAAATATGGAAGTAAGGTTAAAAGGAAAAATGCCAGATGATTGGACTATTAGCTCCATACGTCCAAACTAGTAGAAAGCGGTCATTTTTCTTACAAAAACTTTCAAGGCATATTTATATAATAATGTCGCATAAAATATGTTAGCCATTCAATGGTATATACATATGTATGTGCGCATTTCAATCCATCCTGCAACTCAATAATCGGAGACTATCACTGTGGCTTCTGTCCCGAAAGATCGATTATAGACAAAATCTTCGCACAAAGGACACCCTGAAAAAATTAACATCATCTAGAAAACCATTCTCACCACGTTTTCATCGATCTCAAAGCCTCATATGATATTATCCCTCATCAAGAGCTTCATAACTACAGCGTGGGTCAAAAGTTCCTTCCTAATTTGAAAATGATGTCTTACGCAGTGTTATGGAAAATGCTCTAGAAAGAGCCCGTCTCTGTGAGCATGAAGCTGGTGCTCATTTGAGGGGACATTATATTCCATACTTAGCCCAAAAAAATCACTTTGTGATTCTAAAATTAAATCTATAAAAGTTATTATCACTTTAAATTATTAAGTCACTTTTGACCAAACAAACATATGAGTACACAGGGTTTTGACAAGGCGATGGGATAATATGTGAATTTTTCAGTCTAGTTCTAGAGCAAATGGTGCGCCAGGCAGGAGTTAACACCAATGGCACTATATTTAAGAAATCTGCTCAACTGTTGAATAATATCGTTTGAAACCTTTTATAATAGAGTCCTTCACGGTTATCGAAGATCAGACGAACTTTGTGGTTTTCTATAAATAAATGAGGGCCAATTACATATATGTATGGCCAATACCATAGACAAATACCTCTGTCTACCACCTATGAAATAACACTATACTATTAGTAGCAACAACTCCGAAGTGGTTAAGGAGTTCATCTACCTCGGAGTTATTGAAACCACGAACGGCATTTAAGTGAAGACCCAGTGGAAACCGCTAGAAAACCTCTGCTACTTAGATAAGAAATGAGTTCAAAACTTACCACTTCTAAAATGATGGTCATACTTCACTTGACGATAAACTCAAAAAGAGCTAAAACTGAGCTCTTTCTAAAGAAAAATTCCTTAACGAATATTTGGTATGTTAGGTTGATCTTGTTATCGTCACACTTAGGTTAGGTTATGTTAAAGTGGCTATGATTTAAAATATCTGACACACTTAGCCCAGTAGAGGTCCATTGTGATAACACGATCTATAGGGAACAAAAGGTTCCCTACTAGTTAAAATCATTTGGACTTTTAATGTCTGTGTTCATGAGATCGCTTGGTACATTATAGAAATAGCCTCCTAAATGAAGTTTGCGTCCGTCTGAGAGACCAGGGCATGTACAAAGATAGTGTGGGATCCTTTCCTCTTCCTCCTCGTCCAAGCAACTCCTGCAGAAATCATTTGATAGTAGACCGAACCGTGCGGCGGCGTGTCTACCTATAAGACAGTGTCCAGTTATGACACCTATTACGGAGCTGATCTGAGATCTACTAAGGGACAACAAGCAATTTTACCGTTTCAAATCTAGTTTGAGCCAGATTCGTTTGGTCGCCAAACAAGTAGTAACCAATTCAATTCCAATTCATTTATTTTCAATTGTTATTTCACAAAATTTACAATCTAATGAATAAAAAAGCTATGGCTTTGCCGTCAGCCTGGTTAGCAATTATTTAAAGTACTTATTATATCAAGAAAAGATAAATATATTTAAGCTTAAATATCAAACATATTCCGTAATTAAAAGCATTCTATACTTAAAAATAGTTTTTAAAAAATTACTTAAAATCTTCCAATCACACTCGTTTAAATTTTGAAGTGTTTCTTGCAATGTTAACACATTTTTACCAAAAAACGCTAGTCTTTGTTGGTTGAATATTGGGCATATGCTCAGAAAGTGGAAACAGTCCTCTTTTGATTTAAGGTTGCCTAGCGTACAAAACTGATTGAAGCTCCCGTTATAAGGTGTACCATTTAAGTAGAAAAGTTCGCATCTTGCCTTGAAAATGAAAGAAATTTCTTTGTGGCTAAGTTCATCATGAAAGTAGTTTCTATGGTTGAGATTATAGTTGAGCTTGGAATATACAATTCTACGGTCAGATTTTCGAGCCTTATCAATAAATGATTCTTTTAGATACATAAGTATCATTTTTCTGTATTATTCTATAAAGTTGATTTTTAAAATTGTGCAAGTTTTTGGGATCAATAAGCAGCGTCTCAATACAAGCATTGCCAATATTTTGCCATTTTTTGAACTACCAATCTTTATTCCTCATTTCGTACAAAAGCATTTTCTTTGAAAGTCTATCATCCTGGTAGGCACACGTTTTAATAACATAATCAGCCTGTGTTTTAAGCGTACTCGGTATTCCTGTCTCTATGTAGATTGCAGATCGGTGTATTTTGGGGTAGGTTGAAGAGTTTTTTCAAAAAGTTCTTTTGAAATTTTTTAATAACTTCGTACTCATCTGCAACTCAAACTTGTGAAGCGTAGCAGAGCGTTGATTTCACAACTGTTTCAAATATCTTATATTTGGCTGACAAGATGACTCTTCTGTTCGAAAAGACATTTTTCCATGACAAATTCAACAGGCTTTGAGATTTGTTGACTTTTTCCATTAGATGTTTGCTGAAATCTAGAGTTGCATTTAGTTTGACACCTAAATATTTGATTTCTCTGCTTATGTCCAAGAGATTTCCATTGAAGTACCAACTATTGCCTCTATGGCTCTGTGAGGTGCGTGAGACGATCATTATTTTTAATTTTTCGGTATTAATCGTTAATAACCATCTGTCACAGTACTTTGTCAACCGATTTATCATCAACTGTAGGTTTTCCGGAGATTCAGATAACAAAACAAGGTCATCAGCGTACAGCAAAACATTTACATTAGAATTAGAAATTCTTATACCTCCAGGCAAGGCTTCTTCGATGTCATTTATAAATAGTGAAAATAGCAAGGCACTGAGTGGACAACCTTGTTTTACTCCAAAGCATGTTTCAAACCAGACTGAAAATACCTTACCGTCCCAGACTGATCCTTTAGTTTCCGCATACATTTCTTTTATTATTTTTATAAACCTCGAAGATAGACCCAACTGCGAGAGCTTATAAATGAGTGCATTTCTGTTCACTAGGTCAAAAGCCGCTTTGAAATCCACAAAGAAAGAACATACTTTCTTTTTCCTTGCTTGAAAAGTTTTGACGATTGATGGAAGTGTGAAGATATGGTCAATTGTTGAAAAGCTTTTTCTGAAACCGGCTTGGAGATCTGAGAGAATACTTTTATTTTCCACCCATTTTTCCAGTCTCTCCACAAGAACACCGCAAAATATTTTTGCTAACACATTCATAAAAGATATGCCTCGATAATTTTCAGCAACATCCAAAGCACCCTTTTTGTGTATTAGAAATATTACGGATTTTTTGAAAGAGGATGGGATGTCAGAGTTTGTGAAGATATTATTGAACAGTTCCTTTGCTTTATTAATAAAAGTGGGAGTTGAATTTACATAGAACTCATATGGTATCCCATCTTCGCCTGGTGCCTTGCCATTTTTCGCTTTCAATACAGCTTCTATTTCCGCTATGGTTACCTCGCCGCCTAAGTTTTCATCGATGATTGAAGGTTCTGCATAAAAGTACATTGGTTTGAGCTATTACCCAGAAGCCGTTTAAAGTGAATGGACAGACTATCTGCAGTTAATCCTGTACCTATTTTATAAATGATTCCATTAATTTCTCTCTTGGTTGCATAGTTTTTCTGTTGATCACATTAGCATTCCATTTGTTGTCACTAAACGGTCAAGAGTTTGCTGATACAAAAAAGCTTCATTATTTTTTTCATTTCAGTCTCGGTAGCAGTTGAAGATTTGGGTGTTGGCAGTGAGATATATTTGAAAATTCTACAACGATAGGCAGGTGATCTGAAAATGCCTTGCATTGTACTTCAAATTTCTTTATTCGATCAAGCCACTCGTTAATTGCCGCACAAAAGTCGATGACTGATTTTCCTTGCCCTCCTATAAAAGTGTAATGCCCATCGCTATCACCATCAGTACAGCCATTTAAAACTATAAAATTATACATTTGTAGCAGATCAAGCACATCAGACCCATTTTTATTACAGATGTTATCCATCGATTTTCTGATATAATGAGTAATAGCTGAATTCGTTATGTTTTGAACTGTAATGGTTTGTGAGTTGCTGATCCTTGCATTCGAATCACCAATATTATTAAAACACTTTTGTTTGCTAAATGTTGCATTGTGTTTTGCAACTTTCCAAAATGATCTGACCACTTGTTACAATAAATGTAGCAAGGTAAAACAAGTAGTATTGTTAAACCATCATTCAGCATAAGTTTACTAGTAGTTATGAGCATACCTATATTTACCGTGTCGGGCAAGATAGGCATTTCCGTTCCAATTCTGTTATTTAGTTATTCAGGCTTATAATAAAAATGGGCGTTCAAATCACAATGCATATCGTGCACTTCGTGATTTTTTCGGTCAATTTAATCGTCCAAATGTGAGTACAATCGGAAAAATCGTGCACAAATTTGAGCAAACCGGATCTGTAGGAGATGTGAAAACACGAGTGCATACTCGTACAGTTCGTATTGCTGCTGTTCGCGATAGTGTGGCTGAAGAGCCGTCCACCTCAACTCGTCCTCCTGCCCAATAATTGCACCTCTCACCTCGTCGTTGATGAACATTATGCATAAAGACTTGTATTTACACGCTTACAAGGTGCAATTGACTCAAGAACTAAATCGTTTTGACCATTTCAAGCGTCGTCGTCAATGGTCAGAATGGTGGCAAGAAATGGCAACAGTGGATGATCAATTTTCAAAGAAAATCACCTTCAGTGATGAGGCATATTTTCACCTCAGTGGATTCGTCAATAAGCAGAATTGCCGAATTGTCGAAAAACAAATGCACCCACAAAGAGTGACTGTTTGGTGCGGTTTATGGGCTGGCGGCATCATCGGGCCGTATTTTTTCCAAAATGAAGCCGGTCAGGCAGTTACTGTGAATGGTGTTCACTATCGTGAGATGATAACGAACTTTTTATGGCCCGAATTGGAAGATATGGATGTTGATGATATGTGGTTTCAACAGGACGCGACAAATTCAATGGCCGTGTTATCTCACATGATGGCGATGTCAATTGGCCGCCAAGATCATGTGATTTGACACTGTTGGACTTCTTTCTTTGGGGTTATTTGAATGAAAAGGTGTACGTCAATAAGCCAGCAACAATTCAAGAGCTAAAGCATGAGATAATTCGGCATATTAATGGCATAGAACCTCAATAATGCCTCAGCGTCAACGAAAATTTGGACCATCGGATAGTGGCCGATATTTTGTTCCATACACATTATTGAACCATACCATATTATCATAATAAAAAGAAATGACAATCCTAAATAATTTGTGTTTTATTGAAAATCAACATCGGCCCTTAAAATTTAACCACTCTTTACATTCAAGTTCATTCAGCAAGTTCAAATTCATGGTCTATAATGTCGGAGGGTACTTCTAAGTCATTGAAGAAATGTATGTCGTCACATAACCACATGAGGAGAGGAAGACGCCTTCTAAGGGCATGGTCCTTTCTTTTAACCCCACTTGAAAAATTATTCCTCCATCAGGCCCGCAGGAGCATGAGGCTCCTTGCAACATCTAGTACATGTGTTTGATAGGTCAGTGTTTGGTGTATCTTACCATTTGCTTGGTCACTATTGCTGATTAAGTCGAAAAGCCTTTTCCGCAAGAGGATTTTACCAAACTTAGGGATAGTTGGCCTCATCAACTCAATTACGTTCATGTTAACGGATTAATGGCAATCGCTGGTGTATAGACGAAGTGCCCATTTTCAGTTTCTTGTTAATCCTGCAAGAAATACGTGCATCGTTAAGTCGTTATCGTTCGTTCTATCAACGGCATATTTGGTAAGAACGCTAACTCTATTAGTTCTACCAAAATGCGAATTTATTCCAGAAAACCAAAACACAGCAACTATATTGGCTCAGTTATGTCGAGCAAATTGGTAAAACTGTTCCTACTAAGAGACTCTTCGAATCACAGATATCAGGATTAGGTAATGACAATGAGGCATACAAAACCTTTGGATTTAAGAACAAGCCATCACGAAAGCCAGAGTGTTTGATATGGGTGACTGAAAGCAGGTTACCCCGGATCGTAGAAATTGAAAACCTGAGATGTCTCAGGCAGCTTGGAGGAAACCTAAATAATTTTTGGAAATTTTGACAGAATTTTAGAAGATGGTTATATTTATATTTCCTCCATGTAGGCTTCACAAATTGGTAGTGTTAGGTTTCGTTTTACTTATAGCACCACATCTTGCAACGAACCAAAAACAAACCTTCATTTCATGGGATAATGCGGCGTAAAATCTACTGCTCAACCTTGTTCGATTGGATGCAATCGATAATCATGACGAACATTTTGCAAAGCATTTCAAAAAACACTGTTCAAAGTTTAATTAAAATTGTTTTTATTCGATCATCGTAGAACTTCGTAAGCGAAATAACTAATACCAATTTTTCATACCTCCATCGTCTAATTTTCCCGGCAGAAAAAAAACACGACTTACATTAGCAATTAAATTTACTTAAACACAAAGAAAAACATAAAAGTTCACTACCGACTTTCATTAAAATAAGTTTGAAAAGTACTTAATGCACATGCACACACTTTTCAAGTATGTCAGCAAACTACCAACACATGTATCCAAATATAATGAATGAAAATCGTTTAACTTAACCTCCATTATTCTGCTCCCAAACGGAAACAGACAACCCATTTACGAAGATGATAAAATTTATTGGTTTCCTTGAAATTGGGAGAACGTTGTTGGAAAGAGGACTAAGAGCAGCGTGAAAAAGCAAACATTATGCAGCCAACCAATTTTCTTGCAGCGAGTGAATGAATTACGGGAGGAATACCCAATACCTTGACTTCTACCGGGAAGAAAACAAAAAAAAGGTGGAGACTCAAAGAAGCGGAGGTAAATATGAAATCATAGAACCAACACGTCGCGCCGCGCCACTATCGCCTAGAGTCATTTTTCATGATGCATGCGAAGGATGCAGAACGAGGACGAGAACGAGTATGAGAATCCTTTGCTGATAGTAAACTTTATCCAAGAGACTATGGGTAGGTGCACCCTCCACGAGAGAATAGGAAGATGGTGACCTGAGGCACATTAAAGAGCAATTAAAATCCTGTCATAGGAGCTTTTACACATGAAATATGAAGAACCATCATGAGATCTGAGCTTAGTTTGCAGAAAAAATATCAAGATTCTCATGTGTGCGACTGTGTGTGCATTTTCAAATTTACATTCACCCGTTCGCAACAATGGGGGTCTTAAGCTGAGATGGTGATCCTTTGCACCACCACCTTGCAGCAACATGATGTTGAATGCATCTGTTTTGCATTTTTTCTTGGATGAAAAAAATAAAAGTCATTTTCCTGTGGGAATTTCCCATAATATTTTCACAGCACTCCCCTTACGGTGGTGTTCTGTAGGATTTATTTAGGTTATGATGCTCCAATAATAACAAGGCCAGCTCTGCCTTTCCAGTGACTTGTATGCGCATTGCACATTTTTCGCAGTTGAAATTTCCTTATTTATAATGTGTCCTGGGCACAGTCAGCGTAAAGTATAAATGGCCAGGGCAGGACTTGGAACTATTGAGGTTTATACGTTTTGAAACAACGCATTTTTGGATGACTGGTTGTGTTGAGAAGCAAGCTGCATACGAGTTTTACCCATGTGATAATGCATCCCCATAAAGTTACCGTTTGGTGTGGATTTCGGGCGAGCGGCATCATTGGTCCGTACTTTTTCGAAAACAACGTAGGGGAGGCGGTCACCGTTAATGGCGAGCAATACAGAACGGTGATAACAAATTTCCTTTGGCCAAAATTGAACCATACGCGCCAGGCAGCAGGCGCCAAGATTAAAATTCTGCATGAACGATTTATGGGTAAGGTTATCTCTCGTAGAAGTGATGTAAATTGGACACCAAGGTCTTGTGTTATTCCATTTCAACATCTTCCCTATATAAGTCTATTTGCGAGCTAGAAATATTTGCTCAAGATCAGCTACGTTTACTTAGGCTTTCTCACGTTTTTCTAACTAGCTCGATCTCTACCGTATCGTATTCAATTTTGCACACAAAGAAAAGACAGACCGTCTGCTACCATGTCGCTTTTTCGAAGACGGAGATTCTTTTTCACTCTGGATCGTACTTGTTCTTTGGCTCTACATGGAACAGCTACCTTAAACTTCGAATAAGTAGTTTTTGACTAGAAAATTATCAATGTATGTATATCTTAGCTTTCAATTTTCTCAAGTACACTTCCTGTCGCCATATCATCTGTTTGTCCTTATAGCTGAGGCACATTTCTAGCGAATTGATAGTACTATTCCGCATAGTCTAAAAGTATATGTCTAAATCATCGGAAAACCATACAACAAGATTTGTGTTGGCTCACACATCTATGTACGATCATACCATCACTCAGCCTTTATTCCTGAATTTACTCTGGTTTTGGAAAACATGGTTTTTGCTAGTTCCAATCCAAGGGTTGTTGCCCATGATAACTGCTTCTAAATGTTCCACGCATCGATTTTAATACTCAAAATCTTTGGATTGGAATTTTCAAATAACAGAATTGTGCTACCAACATTTTTCGTCTTCCCTATCATCTTAATGTGAAGGCTGATAAAAACCTGGAGTTTTTATCAATAAGGCTTTGAAAGGCCCATATATAGAAAACGACTTCGTTCAACTGCCCACCTCGGCTTCTTCTTTTGGCACGAATCTTTGTGGTCACCTCGAGGAATCTACTGCCTTGGGTTCTGCTGTACACTTTCAAGGACCGATTCTATGTTTTCTAATGATCTTGCGAATGTTAGCTACTTGATAACCGAATCGGTCGTCTTAATTGGCCACCAAATGTTCAATAGTCGACTGTGAAGGGCCACCACGTGTACCGTAAAATGGTTGCAACGCACTCCACGTTTCCACTTAAATCTTGATGGAAAAGTCCGAAAATTCGTTAGCGTTATCAGGTCCGTTAATCTGTTTTCTGTGGATCTTTGAGAATTCATTGAGCTGGAGTCTTGATTTAATTAGGCTAAAGATTAATCGTATGAGCGAAAATCTAATTTGTGTGCCACAGAATGAAATGAGATTATAAGAACATGTAGATACTATAAAAAAATCGAGCTCGAGATTTTGATCAGATTTGACAATATTATGATGAAGAAGACGAAAAAAGTGATTCTAGCAATGCTGTCTGTCTATCTGTCTTTTAGACTACAATTCAAACGACTCGGCCGATTTTCCTTAAACTTGGTAGATACAGTTTTTAATTTCCTGCCCCAAGTTTTTTTTTTTTTGTTAATACCAATAATAACGGTACCTGCCATACGATTTTTTTGAAATCCTATAAATAATTCTTTTTTCTCAAAAACTGTTCCACTGATTTTTTTAAGAAAAATTCTAAAATTTAATTTAGTTAAAGCTAGGTAATGGTTGACAAAAAATTTCCGAAAAATGTTTATTAATGGTATCCCCCCCCTTGGAACCATTTTGTTGTTTTTGATTTTCTCAAAAACGGTACAAGCGAATTTGATTTTTTTTTGTATGCTAAAGCTCCCCAAATCTTTTATAGAGAAGCTTCTAATAAGTTTGAAAATTATTGCACTATAAAACATAAAAAAAAAATATTTTTTTTGGAATTTTTGAAGAAAAAAAAATGAATTTTTTTTGAAAATTCAATATCTCAAAAACGGATCAATATTTTTTTTTTGGAAACTTGATTTGTGTTCATACAATAATAAAAACTGAAAGTTGGCGTGCCAAAATTTTGTCTTGTAAATGATTTTAAAATTTTGGAAATAAAAGTTTAATTTTTTAAGAAGCCGCTACAACGACTTTTAATTTTTGAACTTGCATAATTTCATATTTACCAGTAGCGTTATTTAAAAGAAAACAAAACGTGTTGAAGAATTTAAATAAAACAACGTTTTATTTAAAAAGCGTCAAAAAGCCTTACTTTAGTTTTATTCATAGGATTCAGAATAAAGACCGAGAAAAAAGTTTCAAGAAATTTCACACCTAGATGAAGATATGTAGATTACGTTTAAGGTTTAAGAACTGAAAACAAAAAATTGATATGAAAAGAAGAAATTTTTTGAAGGATCCCTTTTACGTTTTACTCTTTTTCTTTTATTGGAGCAAAAGTCAAGCAGGTCCAAAAGTAGGGTAAGCTTAAATAAATAAAATCCAATAAAATCCCCCCAAAAACAATTGCTTGCCCTTTGCCCCAAATATTTTTTTGATTTTCTAAGATGACGCCAAAAAATTGAAGAGTAAAAAATTACTGTTTTTTATATATGTATATTTATTTAAAAAAAAATCGATAAATATTATCCAGTTTTAAGCTAATTTTTATTATAAAATCGTTTTAAATTTTTTTCGATAACTTTTTTTCACAAAAATAGGCATCTCAAGTTTGCAAGTCATAGTCCATCTTTTTAACACAATCTTACAACTGCTTTTTTACTGTTTGTGGCTCAATTTTTAAAACTATGTAATAGATTAAATAGGATCTAAGGTTTATAGTTAACATTGCTTTTTTATTAAAAAAAAAATAGTGTATTGTCAGAGCAATCCTAAAATCAATCCAAAATCTTGTTTTATACTCGTATATTCCGTCGAACATTTACACCTTCTAGCTTTGGAGTTGAGTTTAATATTATGCCATGATATTCAAGCAAGAGTTTGTAAAATTTGTACTAGAATAATACAATATTATGCTTAGTATTTTATTTACAATTTTGAGCCTTAAAAAAGCAATTCGATTATAAACTAACATCTATACTTTAGAAATAACTCGTAATTTTACTTGCCCTTTAAATTTTTGAAAACTACTTGTTTTTAGATTCTGAAGACCAATATTCAATGCTCCAGAAAAAAAAACAGGTCGAAATTTATTTCTCAAAAAAAAAAATATTTATCAAAAGCTCTTAAATGTTGAATCCTCTTATTTTCGTCTGGAAAAAAGATGGCCCAACGAACATTATTCGTTCAAAAATATAGTTCATCCGCTGGACTATTGTACGTATAGAAACTTTAAGCTTATAATACAATGGCTGGGCGCGCTGCACTTGATATTTGCCAGTTGTAGTGAGCAGACAAAAAGAAAGCGCACTGCGGAGTTACTAAGTACAGTTCCAACACTTCAACTTGTATTTGCAGCTTACGAGCATCCGGTCAAAAACAAGAAGCTGATTTGGTCAAAGAAGCAACATCTTCCCCAGAGTTTTTAAGCAAATTACAAAGTTGTATAAAGGTTTAAAAAAATGTCTACCTTAGAAGTTTTATCAATGATGGTGAAAGCTAAATTGTTTCGACATCAGTACAATGTCATAAGAAGTTATGCACAAAAACATATTTTCTTCTTATTAAGATGTTTAAAAAGAGAAACAAAATTGCTACCCACAGGATGCACAAGGCACTGAAATCGATGCGCAAGGTCCTATACAAAATTTCAAGGACCATAGAACTGAAAAAATCTCGACTGAAAAGGTAAAGCATCTTATGTCGACTTAAGATATTTCGCGTTTTTTTGTTGATCCTTAGTGCCATTCTAAAAGGCTACAGTTCTGTGTTATCGGCTTCCTTCTATCTCACTCCTGTGCTTTTTTATAGACAAGAACAACTTCATCTTATGTTCAAAAGACACATCTCTACACGCGGTTAAATATCTTAAGTCAACATAAGATTGTGTGTTCTGTTTAATTTTAAAACCTAAAATAGACTTAAGATTATATTGGCTTTAGACTTTTTTATTATTGTGAAATCGTAAATCATATTAAGTTGACTTAAGATATTTTCGTGCGTGCAAACAAAATTCCAAAAAAAATGTGAAAACGCAAATCATCTTATCTGAACATAAGATGAATTTTTAAATTTAAAACTGAAATTTTTCGCTCCCTAAGTAGTCATAGGATATTTTACCGTTTGCAAACCTAAAACAATTTCCGTAATAACAAGGACATAAGATATTTTTAAGGGTATTTTGTTTCTAGATTGCCTTTTGTGCGACCGTTTTTCTTATTTTTTTATTTAGTGTTTCAGACAGTTTTGTTTCATACGCGATTGAAAAATTATTACAAATGAAACACATACGTATACAACAAAAAAGAGTTGAATTGCACGAATTTGGAATTAAAAACACATTTTATAAAAATTAAACATGGATTTAATGAGATAAAAATGTTCACATGTATGAAATTGCCGTCTGATTTCCAGAAAACTAAGAATTCACACAAAGCTCAAAAATAGTTTTATTATTAAAAGAATTTTTATGCTAGAAATTTCTTCAAAGCTTTTCAAGAATACAATTTGGGATACCAATTTTAAGTAATTACGTAGTAGTATTGGCGAATAGTTCTAAAAAGACTGCCGCAAAATGTCAAACAACCTATTATTTTTAATTTCTTTGTATGATACTACTTAACAATTTGCTAACTTTAAAGTAGTTTACTAACTCATTCTTAGTTTAAAATATTTTCCAACTAGTATCGTATTAATAATTTAAAATAATTTAAAAAAAATAATCGTTTCACTTGTTTTGAAGATATTGATTTTTCAAAAAACAAAATTAGATTTTTTTTTTTAAATCCAAAAAATATTTTTGCGAATGTTCTTATATAAAATATTATTGCTTAGGGGGCTCCTGCTAAAAAAAAATGGTTTAAATCGTTAGAACCGTTAATGAGAAAGTCGAAAACAAAAAGGAAAAGGTTGTGTGTACTGACGTACGCGACTTATGTTTTTTTTCACATTCGAGAAAATAAAAAAAACAATTTATTTTTAAACTTTTTATTTTTCACGTCTTTATTCAACTTGATGATCTTAACAACTGAACATTACAAATTTATTAAAACTTAACTAAAGCAGTTTATTAATTTCTATTTCAGCTGAATTGCAATGTCTCAAAATAATATCGTATTTCTGTACATTGCACTTCCGCTGAGAAAATTATTGCAATACGATTCTTTGAACAAACTTTATTTGTTGGGAAAAAAATTTAATTTAATTTAATTATTTTTGATTTCAGCGGAATTGCAATTCCTCGAAATAATATCGTATTTCTGTGTGCATTGCATTTCCGCTGGGAAAATTATTTTAATATGATCTTATGCTACAATTCCCAATTTATGGGAATTTGAGATTTTGTCAACACCGTTGGATGCTGTGACATAACCCCTCCCCCCTTTAAGTCGAAACTCTCCTGGGTTTCGTTGTTAATTACAACTTTAATTGATTTGTATTTATAGATTGTAAACAAAAATAGAAGTATGAAAAGAATCACTATTACAATAAATGCAATTAAATATATCCAATTGTACATGATGTACTTTTTTTTATGAAATTTAAGTTCTTCGATTACTTCCATGTTTTCAATTTGATTAATTACAATGTCATCGAACGATAATGTACTACTATTTTCTTTCAATTGGTTATCATTGTTTTTTATTACAAAATTTTGTGTAAATTCTTCATTTTTTCCATAATAAGTTTGATTTCTTATTTTTATGTTACAGTTATGAAAATTTATTAAATAATTCCCATTAAGGGTTATAATTCTGTCATCACATGAACTTGACAGTGTTGTTGTATTTTGGTTTTTCAGCAATATTGAATTTGAGTTAATTTCTATAGTTTCAGATTTTGTGTTCTTTATTTTATAACAATTATTTTGGTAAATACAAAGCTTGGATTCTTTTAAAGATTTTTCATTTACATTTCCATTAAAATCATAATGAGTATTGTTTAAAATTACAATTTCTTTATTTTCAAAATTAAATTCTTCAAATTTATTATTGGTAATTGGTGTAACAATAGATCGCTTAGCTTTAAGTATATCTTTAGGAATTTTTATTGCAAATATTAGTTTTTCTTTTTTATATTCTGCGGTACCTAGTCTAATGTTTTGTAATTTATATAAATCTATGTCATATTTTCTGATTTCATCTTCTGTCAAGATATTGCTGCTCATAAGATTCATTTGAATCGGGAGCAAATTCACTAGGTTTTGTATCATCAAATTCATACTTAGCGTTTAACTTGTCTAGAATATTTCTTAAATTATAATAATATGCACTTACAGATGTTGATTTGCATGTAATTGCAAGATGATGTAATTTATGGTAAGTGTCCCTTACACCGAAATTCTTCTTTAACTCGTTTTTGATGTTTTCCCACGTTGGATTGGGTCCCAATGTTCTTATGCACTTTAAGGCTGCCCCCTGGATTTTGTTGAATATGTATCGCTGGTATACAAACTCCTTTAATGCTGGGTTATCGTTGAAAAGTGGGAGTATAAGCTCCGCTTCACGAATAAAGGATGCTAAATCGTATTTTTCATCTCCGTTGAACTCCTTTATTTTTGCAGCTTCTTTAATGAGTTCGCTGATTGGTATTCCACTATTTTCGTTTGCCATCTTGATTGTTTTAATTTCTTCAATGTCGTCACTGTCGTCAC
Source organism: Philhelius festivus (assembly GCA_963931855.1). NCBI lineage: Eukaryota > Metazoa > Arthropoda > Insecta > Diptera > Syrphidae > Philhelius > Philhelius festivus. The sequence goes on from CAWVOZ010000026.1 coordinate 38,865, forward strand.
TGTCTTGATTTCTTGTATTATAAGTAAACGATAGAAATCTCTCACTTTTGTTTTTTTTATCAATGTTTTTTGGCATTTACAAAACGTATTTAATTTAAGCTTCGATTTTTTTTTTTTTTCACTTGGTGTAGGTCTTTGTATAGGTATACACACAAAAAAAAAAAATCTTCAAGAAGAGAAACAAAATTAAGTCACCGTGTAAAATGATTGATTTTATTGTCTTTGGACAATAATATTTATATATTTTTTTTTTCTTCTTTATAGGAATAAACTAATTTCACTGTCTTTGGACAAAGTGTTTTCAATTCACTGCTTAAGAGGAATTAGGGTCGCCGTTATTATCTTTAGATAATAAGTTCACTTCTTTGGAAGGAGATTCGATTTTATCATCTTTAGACAATAAAATAACCGACTGCGCCACTTATGTTTTTTTTCACATTCGAGAAAATAAAAAAAACAATTTATTTTTAAACTTTTTATTTTTCACGTCTTTATTCAACTTGATGATCTTAACAACTGAACATTACAAATTTATTAAAACTTAACTAAAGCAGTTTATTAATTTCTATTTCAGCTGAATTGCAATGTCTCAAAATAATATCGTATTTCTGTACATTGCACTTCCGCTGAGAAAATTATTGCAATACGATTCTTTGAACAAACTTTATTTGTTGGGAAAAAAATTTAATTTAATTTAATTATTTTTGATTTCAGCGGAATTGCAATTCCTCGAAATAATATCGTATTTCTGTGTGCATTGCATTTCCGCTGGGAAAATTATTTTAATATGATCTTATGCTACAATTCCCAATTTATGGGAATTTGAGATTTTGTCAACACCGTTGGATGCTGTGACATAACCCGCGCGGTAGAAGTAAAGCTTCCTCACATGTCGCTGTCTTTGACTGATAGCGTGTCGTTTTGACACGTCACTGACAGCTGCATAGAAATTCGCTTACCCCCAACGCCGGAAAAGAAGTTTTACTTAAAAAACGCTTCTATATGACAGGTACCGTTAATAACATGTTATTCAAAAATAAGATCTTACACTACGGGTGCGATACCGTTAGTTTCGGAGGTAAAACCAATTTTTAATTTCTCTTATCTCCCCTTGGGTCCCTTAGGTAAATTTTTTCCAATAGTTTTTTGTTATTATTAATTTGACTTTTAAAAATATGTTTTCATGTAACATTTTTTACAATGATCAATGATTTTTTTTAAATAATTTAATAATTTATTTTATATTTTATTTTAATATTTTTTAATTAAATTATTTGAATAAAACTAAACCAAATGTGATTTTATAGCCTTTTTTTTTTAAAGAAATTCAAGTCTTTATTAATTATTATTTTTTTTTTATTATTAAAGCTCTATAGAACAAATGTGACTTTTTCATATACGACTTAAATAAAAACCAGAAAATATCATCTTAAATCTCTTTTTTTCCACTTTTGCACACGCAACTCATCTTAAATGGACATAAGAATTGAAAACGTCATTCGAAAACTCAAGGCAAAATATCTTATCTCAACTTAAGATTTTGGAAATTAATATACAATTCAATTTATAGAAAAGCCAAACTATCTTAAGTCATATTTTTCCTCATAACGACCAAAATATTAAAAATATCTTTTTGAAAATAATTTCAAAAAAAAGATCATAAAATTTTACATATAAATGCTTTGTTGAATAAAGTCTATATTTGAAAGATTTTTTGGGATACAGCTTTGAAGTGTTTTTTTGCTCTCCTGAAAAATCATCAAAATTGACTTAAAATACTTTACCTTTTCAGTTGAGAAATAGTAACTCAAAAATCAAACATTTTCGGTTCCCTGACAACTGGGCGCTGACCATGATAATTTTCTCATTCATATTATTCCTTTTTATTCCGCCAAACTATTCTAATACTTATAAAATATTGGTCAATTCTATTCTTAATCCTACATATGAACTGTCAATTGACAACACTAAGTTTTACAACATAATTTCTTACTCAAAAGTCAAACATTAACTTTTCGAAGGTTTCGTTATCTTCAAAACGAAATATTCTGCAAGAAGCTCTGTTCTAATGCTTTATTTCATATGGATATATTTTTCAATTAACCTAAAAATGCCTTTAAAAATACGTTTATTCTTTCTAAGGATATCTCAGACAACTTTTGACATAAAAATTGTTCAGAAATTTAAATGTCAAAAGTGTCAAACAATATTTTATTTTTATTTTCCGTATTGTAATATTAAAAAGAGTAAAGAGATCCTGTTGGAATGTCTCAAAAATGTGCAGTGCCGGATTTTTTAGCTTCGAGTTCAATTTTAGAAGAAGTTATTTTTTTTTTTTTAAACAAGAAAGTCAATTTAATGTTTTTAAATAAGCGATTCCAGATTTTTTTATTTATAGATTTCTGAAATGTCAAACTGAACGACAAATTTCGATTAACTAGCTATTACTTTAGGTATGAAAACACAAACAGCCATCACAGCAAAAATTCTACACTATAAAATATTAATATCATAAAATGGCCCCACTGTGCAGCTGCCGCGGTGGGGAAAAAAGTCGATCGAGCTTAACCTTAAATTTATTTTAAACTTGTCTACATACGAGTATGCAGGGTTGCGAATTTTTGAATTAAAAAATCCTTAAGTCATAAGTCTATAGATGACTTGTGAATTAAAAAAATTTAATTCATAAGATATTTGGTGACTTATGGATTAAAAAAAATTAATTCACAACCCCCAAAGTGACTTATGAATTAAAACAAATTTAAATCCTAAGCTACTAAGTGACTTATGAATTAAAAAAAATTGTATTCACCACCTACCAAGTGACTTATGAATTAAAAAAAATTAAGTCATCAAGGAGTAAGTGACTTATGAATTAAAAAAAATTTAAGTCATGAGCAACAAAGTGACTTATGAATTAAAAAAAATTTAATTCACCACCTACTAAGTGACTTATGAATTAAAAAAAATCAAGTCATCAGGGAGTAAGTGACTTATGAATTAAAAAAAATTTAATTCACAAGTCAGTTGGTGACTTGTGAATTAAAAAAAAATTAATTCATAAGTTAGTTGGTAGATTGAAAATTTTTAAGCTTGTTTTGACTACATAATTATTTAATTATTAACGAAAGCTTTCAAATCTAGTTTTTAAATCATAAGATTATCACGCTAGCTTATAAATTATCCATTTCATAATTTTCTAATCAGCATTTATCCATTAACTTATGAATTAAATTTTTTTAATTCATAAGTCACTTACTTGCTGATGATTTGAATTTTTTTAATTCATAAGTCACTTACTTGCCCATGACTTAAATTTTTTTAATTCATAAGTCACTAAGAAGCTTATGATTTAATTTTTTTTAATTCACAAGTCACCAACTGACTTGTGAATTAATTTTTTTTTAATTCATAAGTCAGTTCGTAGCTGCTGAATTATATTCTTTTTAATTCATAAGTCACTCACTAGCTTGTGAATTAAAGCCAAGCTTAAGCTAACAAGTGACTTAATCTTTTGCAACCCTGCGAGTCTGACAATTCTTTCATCATCTTTCGGAAGAATTACTCCCGTGAATGAAATGAAATGTCAAAATTCGTGACCATTCACAATTCGCTTTTGTCTGATGTGCAAGACCTCCAATGCCCTGTCTATTTGACTACTCGTATGATCATTTTTTGAATTTGAAAATAGAGTTGCCTCACAGGGTACTTTGGGCCTCTGTCCAACGAAATTATTGCTGCGATCCTGAAATACACCAACGTAATATAATACAAATTCAAAAAAATGTGATATGCTTTAACTAAGGATGAGCATGTTTAAGGATGCAGATTTTTTATAGATGTTATCTTGAGCTTTTGAATAAAAAGGATCTCATTTTGAGTGTGACTACGGAGCCTTAAGGTGGATTGAAACAAACATACCGCCCATGAAGATACACCTTTCTTGACTATACAGATTATGCAGCCATGGCTCCTATATCATCCAGAACCACGCCGGGAGTAATGTAAGCATCTATGTATGTATATGTGCGTGGATATGTAAAAGTTGATACACAACACACACATTTATATTTATTCGCAAAAGGGGTTAACGTTAATGCAATCATTTTGTGGGTGTGGAATTCCTAAAGTATCCACAGTGCATCCTTGCATCCTCCCGATGTACCATAAAATTTGTGCGCCGTGCATATGGCAGCAGACGATGTAAAGTTATGTGGCAGTTACCTACACTGTCACCGAGAGGGAGTTAGCAAATTATCATGGTGAACTCAAGCGATTCTACTATATAAATGTAACAAGCGAACGTTTGGTGTTAATGTATTACAAATCGTGCAGCGATTTCGTATTAAAAGTAATGTGAGGGTGAGGGCTTTTAAGGATATTGTTTTGTGTATTTCGGAACAAAGTGATGTGGTTACTTAATGGAACACAGAATTTTGTGACAACTTATAGAGGTGGTTTTTAGGTAGATGAGAAAGTTGGATTTTTGACTGCCCGAGGGGAAATACCACAATCAACAGAGTGAATCAGTTACAAAAATAATGTTTCACACATTACGAGTATTATGATTTCGTCATATAAGAATTTTAGCACATGAAAGGAGTCAAGGCTAAAGGTTACCTTAGTTCGAAAGTACTTTTTAGACATTAATGACATTTTAGTAATATTAGAACTTGAATGACTCACTGCAATTTTGATTAGAACCATTATATGTATTATTTTATAATCCGCTTTGTTTAATAAATTCAACTTCTGAACCATATAACGTCACACTTAGTGCTAATTATATCTAAACATATTTTCTTACACATATATTCTACCATATGCTGCCCTGTCCTACGGTGATTCGCTGAGTTTAAGTATTTACTCCAATCCACCAATATTTTATATATGTACTTATCATAGGAGTTCATACTTCGTTCTGGTCTATGAAGATTTGCTGAATTGGCATGCAAATTCGCCGTGTAAACTGTCTCTATTGACACTCTTAAATAACAAAAGAAAGGTGATTTCATTGAATACAACTTTGGTCTATACAACTTTTCCGCCGCAAACTTTTCGATATGCAAAATTCACACAACCTATTTTTCGACTTAAGAAATTCAAATTAAGGGCACAACGGTTCGTAGGGATAGTGAAGTCAGTGACTTACAATTGTCTACCATTCCCGCGTGCATACTAATTAGCATGGTCTAGGACGTAAATTCTATTTATTCAACGGCAAGACGTATTTTACTAAACTTTTTTTTTAATCAAACCCCAATATTATCTTCTTACATCAAGAAACTATACGTTAAGTCGGAAGACTACACATCCTATAGAGAGGAAACGCAATTTTGAACTGGCTGCAAGACAAACCCGAACTTCACTGATTTGTGGGTCCATCATTGCGAAGGCCCACATTTCCAAGAACTCCGTCTCTTCTAGTTTTCTTCTTAGTGACGGCCAACCTTACGGACGGCATTCCCGAGTTTCAAAATTTCTCTTGTAAGACACACGATAAAGATAGACTTGGACCATGTGACGGTTGAGATGAGAATCAGATTGAATTACAGCATTACAACTGAACGACATATTCCCGAATTCCCAATCCCTTACGACAAATTGCAATGAAGAAGAGTCCGTTCACAAATCTGCATCAGCAACAACCTCAACAGCAATAAGATCAATATCACTGTTGATGAAATTGAAACAGTGGTCTACTATGCTTTTGATATGCAGAAAACTACCGCATAAGCAGACACGTACCCAAACTTGCCTCAGCATATACAGGCAACATAATGCTCACCGGCAATGACTTCACAAAAGCCTCCAAGGAATCTACCACAAGATCGTCAATACGAACCTCAGTGCGCCAACGCAACCAAGCAGTAAGACGTCATCAGGAAAAGGATTTCAGGAAGAGACTCATATATAAATCCTGGCCCTGACACCTTTAAAAGGATCAATCTGATTATTGGAAGACCGAACATAATTCCAGACCCTCCCATTCGACGTAAATTCTTCCTTTCAGGAAACTCCAAAAAATCAGCAGGAAGCAAAAAGATTTCTAGCCGAAGTTATAGCTATTTCACGGATACCAAGCCGATCATCAGACTCCCTTTTAGTGGTGCTTAGCCTTTATACTTTCAAGTTTAAAAAAGAAAAGATTTCTAATTACGAACTTAAAAAGGTACCAAATCTTGCTGTTATAATCTTCAACAACTGCCCGAACAACAACTGTTTCCCTGTAGCGTGAAGAATAACAAAAATTGTTTCGATCCCGAAGAAGAACAGCCGCGAAAGTGCGGAAGGATATCGACCAATTTCGTTGGGTTTCTGTGTGAGCAAGATACTGGAGGCATTAATATTGAATAAACTCAAACTCAACGGAAGAGATATTTCATTTCATTTCCTTTATTTATTGGTGATATAAAAACCTTCAGATTGTTATCTTTTTCGTGGTTTTAAAATAAACAAAAAATTTTATATAGATTTCAAATATGAAATCTGAGATAAAAGTGTATGCATTAATATTAAAAAAGAAAAAATAGATATCTTGTCGGAAGAGATATCCCTACCCAACATCCCATGCTGAAACTTTATAGTGATGTTACACAAAAAGGTCATGAGTTATAGCGTGCCTGCTGGTCATCGAAAAAACATTTTGGATAAAAGAAATGCTATTAAAACTCTTGGAACTAGGACTTCCTAATCACTTCGTAAGAATAATGAATAATTTTCCTAACCTATTGACTTTTAACTTGCGACTTAAGGGTATTATAAGGCAAGTTATAATTTCGTAGAAAAATAGTGAACTCGAGATTTTAATCAAAGTTGACATTATGATAAAAGCGAAGACAAAAAAAGTGGTGCTCGCAATTCTGTCTGTCTGTTCTTTCGCCTACAGCCTAAACGGCTAGGTCTAAGCTTGGTAAATAATATTTTTAATGTTTTCCCCCCACACGTTTTTTTTAAAGCCAAAAATAACAGTACCTCTCATACGAATTTTTTTTCAAAATTTTATAAATATTTTTTTTTCTCAAAAACTGTCCGACAAATTTAAGAAAAAATTTAAAAAAATTCATTAAGTTAAAGCTACGTAACGGTTGAAAAAAAAATTACAAAAAAATGATACCTAATCAATGGTAAACCATTTTTTTTTTGTGATTTTCCAAAAAACGGTACAACCAATTTTGATAATTTTTTGTATGCCTTATGCTTAAGCTCTCTCTCTTATTGTGTATGCAAATTTGAAAAAAAAAAACTTTTTTGGGTTTTTAAGAAAACATTCATTTTTTTTTTCAAAACTCAATATTTTACTAACCCTATGCTAGATTTTTTCTTAAACTCGATAAAAAAAATGTTTCTTAGTATAATCTACCAAAAGAAAAAAGAATTATTTTACCTAAAAAAATTCTATTTTTCTCGAAAACAGCACCTAGAATTTTTATATAATTTTTTTTTTCGATAAAATTGTAGGTACGATCTATAGTTTAAAAAAAAATAAATTGAGATTAAGATATTAATGGGTGTACTCATGATCGGCATAAAGGATTTTAATGAAATTTTTTACAGAAAAGTTTCTAAATAATTTAAAAAACTTTGATTTTCCAAACCTAAAAAAAACTGTTTTAATTTTTGAAAAAAAAAGATTTTGTTTTTGGAAAATTCGATATCTCGAGAACGGCTCAATATTTTTTTTGAAATTAAATTCTTATTCGTACAATAATAAAAACTTTAAGTTGTTGTAACAATTTTTTTTTATGTTTTAAGAATTGTGTATCTATATAAAAGCTTATTTTTTTAAGAAACCAGTACAATGGCTTATAATTTTTGTTCTTGCATAAATTAATATTTGCTTGAATCACATGGCATCCTGTTTTTAGCTCCAACTACTAAAAGAGTTGTTTTAGTCTCAGCAGTGCATTTCATTTATATAGTGGTAGCAAAAAGAAAATCAACGCTTGAATCCTTCAGGGATTAAAACTTGGACCGCTGCTCCTCAACATTTACACTGCTCACTGAAGACAAACAGCGAAAAGACTGAACTCATTTGCTTCCGAACAACAGTGACTCACTCGAAGACTCGCGTTTGCAACACGCTGCGATGCGACCAAACTAAAGTTTTCAGACAACAGAAGTATTCGGCATCGGGAGTCAACTTTTCCAACAAATTCAAATTCAAAAGGCATGCAAACTTGATGTAACGAAATATCGCCGCACAAAGTCCCGAACCACGAAATCCCGCCGAAAATAAAATTAAAAATCCCGCTGATAGATATTTTTGGAAATATTTGGGGGGATTTTCAATACTATTTTAGTACTATTAATTACATATATATTTTATTTTGATTTATTTTTAAACAAATGGAAAGTATTTAAGGAACTGTTGGTTTGGGAAAAATTCAGTTCTTGTTAGAACTCCGAGGAGGTAAGTCTCCTCCATCTTAAGAGAGGTAAGGTGATTTTCAATGGTTTGGCCAACCATTTTTGGACTTTTGCAAAAAATATTTTTGGACATTTTGTGAAAAATATTTTTTAACAAACTTTTTTTCAACAAATTTTTTTTATCAACTATTTGTTTTTGAAGACATTTTGATTTTTCATACATTTTTTACATTGGCGCCTATACCAGGCGACATAACATACCCTAAGCGGAGCGACGGAGTTGAGTGAGCGGGTGTGTCCCCGAAAAATGGAGTTAAAATCCTTAAGTCCCGCCGAGCGGGCCACTTAATGTACTTTCTGTACTACTATCAAAGTTGACACCTTTTTTTTAGTGTGATTTGTGGCTAAACCAAGCATCTTAGAGAATTAAAAAATACATATTCGTGCTCTAGAGAGTGCCACCTTTCAATCCACATATCCACGAAATTTTGATCTTTAAACGCGATTTGCGGCTAAACGGAGCTTCGTAAACCCCCCAAAGTTGATATTTTCAAACATGATTTCTGGCTAAACTAGGCACCTTAGCGAGTTAAAAATCGCGTATTCGTGATGTAGGGAGTGATGTATCACATGATTTTGGATATTTCTTTTTTTTTTCAATTTTCTTATTTTTTTGACTCAAGATACTTTCAAGACTTCATACTTTACTTGTCTTCAGCTTTAAGCCAATCAGAGCTCGTTAAAAACTAACGAAATCAGAGCGGTCTTCTTCGTATTGAATATTCCAGTTCAATAGTATGGAACTTCGTTCTCGTTGCTTCTGATTGATTCGAGTCACCATTACTATGGAAACGGAAACGGCGGGATTTCGTGATTCGGGATTTCGTGATTCGGGATTTTGTGAATCGGGATTTCGTACCCAACCCGATAAAGAGAGCCACCTATTCTCTGAACTTAGTCCATCCGCTATACAAGAGGCGAAACAGATCAGAAAGCAGACCAAACTGCTTGTGTACAATAAACATATCCGACCTGTTCTGATTTACCCCTTTCCAATATCGTTTACTAACATATATCACCTACAGCAATGAAGAAAATAAAGCATTTTGAATGGAAGATGCTCCGACCGAACGACCGAAAAAATAAATACTAAATAAGAAGCTGTACGAGGACGCAAAATGAATACCACTTGACCAGCCTTTGCTGCAGCTCTCCGGAAAAATCAACAGGAATCTGGAAAATCATCAGAAGTGCAACAACTGCTCGAGCTAACTAAAAGGTATACGGCCGGATCAGCACTTTTACGAGAAGAACAACAATCATGACTTTCATAAAAAATTATTACATTGTTAATATTAAAAAAATCATGAGTATAGATTAAGAAAACATTAAAATGATATTGCACAAAAATAGAAGAACGTTGGGCCCATATTGCTTAGCCAATAAAGTTGATATATATTATATATAAGTCAAACTGTGAATAAAACAATTTGAAAAACAAAAATTCGTCATATTAATAATATTAGAACGGTCCTATAATTTTTGCGGAGTCCGAGGTACTTTTTATGTGCAGAGATGCACTATTTGGGTATTTGTCAATTCCTCGCGTAAGTAGTACCCCTGAAATGTTTATGAAAAAATCGCTAAGCTTTCACATATTCCCAAAATCTTTGAAAGCATTTGGTACGAAATTTTAACACAACTAGGTCCACAAGTGCTAACTTGAATTCGTATCCTCTAGCATTTCAACCCTGGAGAATGGAAAAAATGTCGAGGTTGACTCAACCGATTTTAGTAAGACCTTTGACAAAATCTCACATAAGCTTTTTCTATTCAAAATGTCCACCCTTGAGCTTGAATTTATGTTATATTAAGATGGATTCATTCTTACTTAAAAAACCGTTGCCACAAAGTTCGATTCAGATCTACCTTCTCTGATGATTTCTTAGCTACATCCGGGGTCCCACAAGGCAGCCACTAAGAACTTCTCCTTTTTTTTTATACTTAGTATTTACAATATTGAAATAGTCATCAAATATTCCCATATCATGCATACGAAACTAAGTTTTTCAAAACCATTTTTTCGACATATGATTATACTTTTCTTAAACTTTATCTTGACAGTTTCTATGACTGGTGCCTGAAAGATTGCTTAGAACTAAACATTTCCAAATGTCATTCAATTACTTTTTCACGAAAACGCATCGAATCTACTCTTCGTCGTTAACTTCTCCGTTATAAACCCATATTCACGGCTGATTCAATTCGCGACCTTGGTATTTTATGTTATAGAGAGCTCAACTTTCTCACATATTTTGACGAGATTATTCTTAAAGCCAACTCTGTAATAGGCTTTGTGAAACGATGGGCCAAAGAATTCTCGGACACTTCGTGACCCGATCTTTATACATAACCTTCGTTCACCCTCCTCTCAAAATAGCTGTCAAGAGTATGGTCAGCAAATTTCTGTATCCAGAATCTAGAACAAACTAGAGTATTCAACGACGTTTTCTAAAAAAATTTAAAAAATTTAAATTCAAAACTTCAATTTATTAGATGGCAGTGGCTAGGGATCGAACCCAGACAGTCCAACGTACCAAACTACGAGTATTATGGTACTACAAACAAAACGTTCCAGATCTCTTATTATAAGTTTCCAACCTTTGTTTCGATTTAAAATTGACTTGAACAAAATTAATAAACTATGCTTTTAATTTCAAATTTATCTTATAAAGTGTTTGAGAAATCAGAAGCTAATATCTGCATACTGCACAAGATTTGTTCCTCTTACTTTCTTACCATAACATACCGTTTCTACCAATACTATCCAAGCCTTTTTTATTTCTAAGTCGTTAAAATAAAGTTTTATTCGAACGTTACCTGGAATACAAACTTTTCCAGTACCCATAGAAACTGCTTACAATACCTTCCATCTGTTCCACCTGAAATACTTAATTTTCAATCCATGTTTCGATTATGGTCCCAACAACATTTCGGCAAAGGCAGTTTTCGTTTATCGGAAATTAGCTTGTCCCCCACCACGAATCACCGCAGCACATCCGGTCTATCCTCTCCGTCCTTATTGTTCCAATTTGACTTTATGTTAGGTTGTAATGCAATACACAAACCGTTACCTGTGTATCCCGCAAATTAACATGCAATCCCAGCACAGCAACCGTAACATTTCAAAAATCCCAATAACATTCAAATTGGGGTTTCATTTCTGAAGCCGCATGTTATCTCATTTAGATTATGCCACCCACCAATGCCACCACCTTCGCCAACGTGCACATCATGTCGGTCGTCATAACAAACCACATTCGCACAATATGCGGTGCAAAGGTCAAACTTTGAATTACCATTTGAGGTTCCTTTTGCAACTTAGATGCAGACCTTTCGCACAGAGCACTCTATGATTAGCCTTGATCTGCTAATGTATTTTCCAACAGAACGATTTTTCGTTGACAAACATGTTTTTTAAAAATCAACAAACATGAAAACTTAGTTTGGACTAGTGAGGTGGGTAATGATAATCCGTAAGCCTTAAACGTATGCCCTTGCGGCAACAACAAAGCCGGTGTATGACTTCTTTGAGCCTCCTGCATTTTGTGTCCTTAGAGTTTTGTACAAATTATATTGTTTGGTGTAGAAGGATTCTGCAAATATTTACAGAAGCAACAGAGTTTTTTTTTTTTGT
>CAWVOZ010000027.1:0-51213 GCA_963931855.1 Philhelius festivus
TGGTTAAATTGAAGAAAACGTCACAATATGTTTTTAACTTTTTGTCCATGAAAAAGATGTAAAATTCTACTCAAGGTTTTCTTAGGTGTAGAAACACAGATATATTATTATATTTAACATTTACATTTTAAATAGAAAAGTTTAAAATTAGCTAAACACATTTTCTGTAAAAAAAAACACAAAACACAAAATGAGCGACTAAGTATTCTCATCATCAACAAAACAAAGCAAATTTCCTAATATCATAGTATGCCACAAGCATCATCGAATTTTAAAACAGGAGTCATTGTATATCCAGTGCAGATCACAGCCTTTCAATCCGGAAAAACCGCAACAACAATTACACTATGAAACCATCTACTACATACTTCGATCTTCCATCTACTGCTCTATGATCGAAGTACCTATGTATACAAAATATCATACTTATTACCACAACAGATACAGTACAGATACAACTAAAGTTTGTTTCGCTGAAAATTTGGTTATTTGAAAAAAACTAAATATAAAGTTTTCAAGACCACAAATGGGAAGTTATCAGTGTGGGTCGCACCCAGCCTCTTTTTTCAGAATGATATGAAATGAACCTTCGAAGAATTTATAATTTGCTTATAAGATTCATTCTTTCATTTAGAACACTTTTTTTAATTTTAAATCTATAAAAAATAAGAGCAGGTTCGTTTGACTAAGTTGTGCAATTTATTTTGTATTGCAATCAGCATTCCACTGCTTGCTCTTAGGCTCTACTCAATTGAGGAACATTTATCAAAAACAAATATTTTTCCAAGCCCATACAGTTTTCTTCCTACAAAAAATAAATAATTGGATATGAAAATCAATGTGTGCATGTATGTATGTTTCCTATGAACTCCAAAATATCGTGATCGGTTTTGATGAACATTTCAGGAAATCTTAAGATTAGCCCAGTCATAGGCTCAACTGAATTTTTGTTTGCCTTTTTTACAAAAAAGAAACATAATAATAACATGTTTTTTTTTCTTTTTTTTTAGCTGGCTGGGGAGTAGCAAGGCACTGTGCCATTTCTATTGATATCAGCTCAGACTTAGCCACATGACCGCCAGAAGTTTTCTGGCTATAGATAATGAGTGCACTTTCATACATTATGTATATATAAGTACATAAATATAAAAATTTATATTAAAATTTTGGATTTGAAAATTCAAAACTTTGAAAATATGTAGTTAGATTAAGGAATTGAATATTAAAGTGTGTACATACGAATGTATGTTTGTATTAGTTTATTTTTCCAATAATGAATAAGGTCTAAGGCTCTGAAGAAAGGTTTAAGCTCATCTTCCTTTCTAGTCTACTATTGTTAGCTACTTCGTTCTATAGGCTAGCGGCTCGTAGTGAACCTAAACCTAGTGACTTACAACTCTCAACTATTTCTGCGTGCGTGCTGTCAGCAAGAATTGAAGAGACCTACAATGAGATGAGAATCACTTTTATTAACAAGAGATACTTTGGAGGATTTTTCACCTCTTCGCAAGGGGTAATATCCCTGAAAAACATCTTTTTTTAATAGTGGCAGTAGTTGTGGAGCGAATCCAGAGCTCCAGCATGACTGTCCAACGCAAACGCGCTAACCATTATGGAATGATATTTCGACATGGTATCTATCCCGAGTTTGGATAAATGGGTAAATTGTTTATGAATCCCAGTCAAGTGTCATCTCTAAGTAGATATACTCATAATATCTATTTGATTCATAAAGATAAAGAGGTCAGAAGATAAGACAAACTTTTTAGACAATCCCTTGTCCCATATTATCCCTATGGAATTTTATAAATTGCGTTGCTTTTGCATGCCTGCCATTGATTCAGCAGTCAGCACCCTTTTAAATTTACCTCCTCATTTAACTATGGCCGTAAAACTCTTTGTCGATAGTAATGCACCCAGATGCAGACCTTCTGAAAAAGATCTTCCCATCCAGTGTGAATGAATGTCAAGAAACGTATTTACATATCTGTGTAAGGGGCGAATTCTTCCCATAAAAGGGTTGCGTTTGTAGTCCTAGGTACAAGAAGTTAAGCTTCAGCTTCCGTACTATTTTATTAAAAATGTTCAAATTAAAATTTTAAATTAGCTTTTATTATCTCAGTGGACGTTGGCATTGTGGCCAGGGACCATTATAGAACCGTGATGGGTATTGATAAAATGAGAGTTTATCTTATTTGTTTTTTACAATTTTGACATAAAATCTCATTTAAAGAGAAAACATTCGTGTATTCTAATTCAAAAGCGACTGCTTTATATAGATAATTTAATGCTAAAGAACTTTCCTGACAACATTTGTCCACAACTCCGTACCGTACAGTAGCAAAAACTAATATCGAAATCAAATAAAACCAGCTCGTCCCTATATTTTCATTACCTTAATGGTCAGCGTGGACATGATTGCATTCCACCACCGAAAATCCTTTTTTATGATGATTACATTTTATCATAAAAGGACACAAGAAAACGCCACAAGAGATATATACGAGTGATTACCAAAGCAGCAGTTATTTCTATGTACATAAATGCAGCCTGTACTGGTGCGCCTTCTTCTCTGGCTGTAAAACATTTCAAGCAGCTACTGTCCTAGAAGTCACGAGAAAAGGAAAAGCCTTGAATTTATAAGTTCAAGCAAAGCTGAGGAATTTCTATTAAGTTTCGGCAACCTCCTTCTCGTTGTCGGCCTCAATCACTTCATAATAAATAATAATAAAATCTGCGACCACACAAACACTAATATACGTTTTGAGTATATTATTGTATGTATCCATACTGTACTTGTCACCAATGGTGGACTTGAACAGGGCCGTATTCTGCCCAGATTGCCCAGCAAGTTTGAAAGACTAAGTTTAAAAATGATACTACATACTTACTAGCAGGTGTTAAGGTTATTTTTTTCAAATTGCAATGACAGTTCGGGCAAAGATCCAAGTAAGCAAGGGTCAAGTCATATTATATAAGCACGATACTGAAAAAGATATTGGGCTATTTTAACTTTAATAAAATGTTAGACACGGCTTGAAGTTAAATTCCATTAATCCAGTATCATACAAAATAGTTTTAATACCCATTTGTTACAATCGTTGTTTTTACAATAAGAAATCCTCTATGAATAAATGATGAACAACATCGAGTCATACATCTGTAAGCTTGTAAATAAATGTGTAATACCTGTGACATGCGATACTGAACAAATAGCCCGTCAAATTCGGCGTTCAATGAACGGATACAGTACTTCTACTAAACTTAAATTTTATAACTTTATTTACGTTTATGTACATATAAGATGCTTTCCCCAGTTTTATGAAATTGTTACCGAGCTTCTAGTGATGAGAACGTAAGAGATATAGTAAAGCACATTCTATAAAGCAGTTTATTCGTAATGGACATGGTCACAAACCATCTATAGTCTTTGGTCCTTGCATATCTTGGGCCCTTTTCTCACATCTACTGAATTCAACCCTGATAGTGGACACTGCCATGTGTTACGGAACGAATAAATATTTTTTGCTATTTTATTGAACCTCAGACACGGCACGTCTTCCCAGTTTGCCAACACACTGTATCCGAACGCAATAATCATCAATTCTAATTCCATTAATATGTTATGAGTTTTTGATATGAGTATTTATTGTAGGAATGGCAGGAGGCACTTCACACACCAAAACGGGGATGATCCTTACTTCGGTTGTTTACTGTTTTTTTTATTATTATATACTTTTTTTGTTCCCCCGTAAAATGTTGAATGTAGGTAATCACCGATCGATTAGGAATTTTCAAAGAAATTCCTAGTTATTCTGTTTAAAAGTGCTCCTCTGTGACAGAGGCAATACGAGATGGAAATTGGAAACCATCCCCGTTCCATCGTCGGGCAGAGTTTGAATTAGCCTGCGGGCGGCATCATAGACAGAAGACTTAAAATATTGAAAGTTATCCTCTTGACACACCGGTACGAGTACGATGAAATAAGGATAACGCGTTGTCAAAGCAAATTTCATTTTGAATATTGGCTTTCGCGGAAGAAATGAAAAATTCTCCAGACACCAATGGGTGGGGGTAGCTAATTTTGTATGGTTTGATGGTTGATGTGACGTTCAACAAAGTTCGGCATTCAGGTTGTCAAAGTGATATTTTGTACAGCTTCAGATGAATTGCTTTTGATTCTTGACATGCCAATTGATTTTTGATTATACAACAAAAAGGGGATGGATTAATATCAGCTCAAAAAACTCCCAAAGGAAATTTAATCAGCCTGTCAACATAAAGTGCTGTCCTGTGTCCTGTTGATCACAAGGAGATGGATAAAAAGTTCCACCCTCCATTTTAAGCTGTTGTCAGTTTCAACCGATGTAACGACAGTTTTCTATCAACAATGCTCTCTAATTAGGAAGAATCCTTTCTTGTGGCTATCTTCCAGAACGAAAAAAATGAGGATGCTCGGGCTTGGGTGCCCGATAGCCTTCGACCACCATCACCATCGTCAAAAGACATTTTTCCAACCGAAAGCTCAAATTTATCTGCTACTTCATCCTGATTTTACAAAAAATTAAAATTAACAAATGAATCCTTTAAGATATCCAGAGATTACATTTTTTTACTACAAGTAACAGTCCAAGGGCGAAATAAAATCACAGAAGAAGATGACGGTAGAAAAAATTAAAATGTATCTTTAAAGATTCAATTTCATTCATTAGGGCGGCTAGATATTCTTCCTTTCGGATTATTTACTACTACTCACTCATTAAGGATTTTCTAAAGGACGAACGAACTTATATGTAGATATATAAACAGTGCAACGAATAAAAAGAATTATATTAAGAAAAAAAAAAAACAAAATAAATAAAAGAAAGTGATTTATTTGCTCAACCCTTTTTTGTGCTGCTTTCGTCCTTTCAGTGATTTTAGAAGGATTATTTACTCCTTCGCTTTAGCTGGGCTATTTTTCTACTTAGTGCTGCAGCTGTGACCAGTTCAATATGACGGTATTCTTTTTTTGTGGACGGGGAGCTTATTGAAGTAAGTTGATGTCTTTTTTTCGATAACATGAAAGAAAGGCCTTCTCCACCCAAGAGGTTTGCGTTAGAAAGTGCGTATAATTGGTAAGGATTTTCTTTTTTTCAATTAATGCCGGTGGTGTTTTTTATTTTGTAATTAAAAGACGAGCTTAAAGGTAAGAGATTGAGATCATAACTCGCGTTGAGAGTTTGTGAAATGAAATTTTATCAATTTTTCCATCAACCATTCCTTTTCTGTAAGTAAGTAGGAGGGGTTATTTATTTCGATTAATACAATACATTAAAGTGTTTCTTAACTTAAATTTTCTTTTCAAAAAAAAAAAAATGATAGGTAATGCAAACAAAAGTGGGTGTATGAATTGTATATATGTTTCCATCTTTAAATTTGAATAAAACAAGCTGTGAGTGTGATATCATTTAATTATTTAGAAGGCCTATTTGTGCCATTATATGTATGAAATATAACACCATTTAAATGCCCGCGCCCGGCTTTGCATAAATCAGGCTGAATCTGACCAATGACATTGATTTCAGGGCAGTGGTGGTTTGAGGTTTATTGGGAGAGATCTGTGTCTTAAGAAAACTTCACAAGAAGAAGTATAACGGTGTGAAATCACACGATATCGGTGGCCAATCCACATCGCCTCCACCATGTTCGGAAATCACTCGCTCATAATGTCCATTTTAGACAGCGCTCGCCTTTGATGGCCTTGCCAGTGTGCGTCGTTCTCAAGGATGCATGGACCGATGATGCCGCCAACCCGAAATCGCCACCAAACAGTGACTTTTGAAAAGTGGGCCTCTTCGCTAAATATGATTTTTCCATTTTGAAATGGACGAAATGTTCCTCGAAAAAAGACCAACTTTCATAAAAGAATTAATTTACTAACACATTGTGTTTAACGCAGAGTTGCGAATTTTTGAATTAAAAAAACCATAAGTCATAAGTCTGTAGATGATTTGTGAATTAAAAATTCACAAGCTACTAAGTGACTTATGAATTAAAAAAAAATTAATTCACAGGCTACTAAGTGACTTATGAATTAAAAAAAAAATAATTCACAAGTTACTAATGAACTTATGAATTAAAAAAAATTTATTGCATATGCTAGTTGGTAAATTGGAAATGTTTAAGCATGTTTTGACTACATAATTATTTAATTATTAACGAAAGTAGATTTCTAGCCTTTGTGTGTCATAAAATTATCATGCTAGCCTAGCTTATAAATTTTCCAATTAATAATTTTTTAATCAAAATTTATCCATTAGCTTATGAATTAATTTTTTTTTTAATTCATAAGTCACTAGGTAACTTTTGAATTAATTTTTTTTAAATTCATAAGTCACTTACTTGCTCATGACTTAAAATTTTTTAATTCATAAGTCACTTGGTAGGTCCTGAATTAATTTTTTTTAATTCATAAGTTACTAAGAAGCTTATGATTTACATTTTTTTAATTCACAAGTCACCAACTGACCTATGAATTAAATTTTTTTAATTCATAAGTCAGTAACTAGCTGCTGAATTACATTTTTCTTAACTCTATCTTGTGAATTAAAGTCAAGCTTAAGCTAAAAAGTGACTTAAGCTTTTGCAACCCTGGTTTAACGCTATAACTCTCCATTTTGATTTGGCAAGACAGACTAAATGGATGATATCCATTTTGACAAATTTAGAAGCTTCAACAATATGGCCGAAATCCTATTTGGCCTATTGGAAAACCCTTTACTTGATAATACTATTCCAGTCCTTTCTTTGGCTATCGAGCTCAAATCGAGGTTTGACCTTTAATATATCTCACAATGTAGATATACTCCTTAGAATTGAGCATAAATAATAATATCCAAAAACAGAAACGTACATATACTTAAATGCCTTATTAGGGGTTAAAAAAATTATCTACACATATAACCGTTTCAAAAACTTAAACATAAAACGCTGCAATGAGCATTGCATTAAAAGCCTTGTTCTTACTTGATAAATTCCAGTTGTCCAAAACAAAACGAAACCTTACCATCAGTATAATCGAGAAGGTGGTTTTACTTACGATTATTTATTCTAGTTGCTTATGATTTTTCAAATGCAACACACTTTTCTTGCCGTTTTCCCACTTCCTAAACCTAAATATCCTCTTTTTAATAATAGACTAAGCTAAAAATGTGGCAACTTGTTTTTTTATACGCATTGATAAATATATAGTTCATGTGACATCTAATTGAATGTGCGAGAACATATTTTGGTGATACTCCTGGTGAGCACAGAACTTTGTTTGAATAACTACCACTGCAGCTTATCCTGTTCCTGTTTTGAGCCCTAAGATGTGGGCTCCATATCCTGGGGTGGAATCGGCTTAGTTGATTTGTGATAATTGACAGTCACAACTCGGTCTTCGTCACATGTGAAAATCAAATTTTTGTGACTTTTTCTTGTGACACCTATGTATTTAGCTATCATTTTCACTTAAAATTCAAATTTGTGTTTTAAATTTCTGTGGTTGCAAATAAAAAGAACTATAATTACAATAGGAATGTCGGCCTCTTTAAATAAACCTCAGAAATGTATCAAATATTTTTTATAATTATTATAATTTTTATTATTATGTATAATTATTATAATTTTAATTCAATGCAAAACACAACAGTTTTCAGACAAAAAAATAAAATAAATGAATTAATGACAACTCTAAGTACTTATCTCTCAATACAAATGGAAAATTTAATTTGATCACATTTGATTTTCATAGATGTGACAATCACCAATAACCTTAGCTTATGCACGAACAAAGAGTATAGACCGTTGTAGCTGATTTTAACCAACTTTAAATTTTTAATACTTTAAAAATAACAATTATATTACCAAGAAAAAAATATTGAATTTTTGAGATATTGATATCTATGTTTATTTTTTCAATTCAAAATATATTTTTTTTAAGTTTTGGAATAAAAAATTTTGAAGCTTTTTAGCTGTTTATATGAAGGTTTTTATAATACAAACTCTATATACTACTGAAATAAATCAGCCAAGTAGAAGACCTAGCACTATTATTGGACTTGTTGAATTATTGATTCAAATTAGCTTTTTTGGCCTTTAGTCCACAAAAATTGGCGTTTCGTCCGGGTGATCTCACATGGACTCATCAGTTGACTTGTGAGGACCTTGTCAATACACAATTTTTGTTAAGTTCAGTTCATCTTATATCTTTGTTGGATATAGTTCACATTGGATTTTGGTCAAAAAATTTATATAAGATGAACTGAACTTAACAAAAATTGCGTATTGACAAGGCTTTTTAGCTGTATTAATGCTTGAAAAGCGCTTTCTGAGCTAATCTTAGAGCTCGTTTATTCAAAAACACGCTCTGTATATACTTTCAGAGCAAACATGGAGCCCACTTGGAGCTAATTCATCGAGTTTGAGAGCACTTTTTAGCTTCTTAATAGTGGTTGTAAGTAAGTTTTGTCAGCTAAAAGTTTTAATGTACCCTCAAAAACTGCCATAGAGCCGCTTGCTTTTACATGGAGTTATAAATTATATTTTCTATTAGTATTAGTAAATACAAATCATACTACCTATTGAACACGAAAAGAAATTATTATTTGTATTGGTAAATCATCTTAGCATCAAAATCTATTTACATAAAGCCATAATAAGTTCAATTTGGAGTGATTTCTAAGTGCGATTTCATTTTTATCAAAAATGTACTTCGAAATACTACAACGCCCTTCTAAAATAATTTTAAGTGGATAATCATTTTTTTTTTTTTATTTTGAACTTGAGAAAAAAATATTTATTTTGCTCGTGCACTTTTCTGGATAAAGCTTCTGTGTTTTTCATGAATCTTTTCAAAATGCAGTCATCACAGCACAGTAAATAGATTTCTTTTTCTGTTATCCTAAAATATTCGCCATTTCTTAAACATGCGTGAAAATATAGCTTGCAGCTCTTAAATAACACTTTAAAAAAGTCTTTTGCTGTTAAAGAGCTATTTTAAAGGGTGCAATACCGTTTCCGACAGCTGATAAAAATATTAGTATGGAGCATAATTGGCGGTCAGACATCAGACGAATAGGGGGAACAACATGTAGCATACGAAAACATGCACGTGCCGTAACTATTCGGGACTGGTGGAAGTGTGATCATAGCCTCTCCGCGGCGGCCGCTAGAAACAAGCCTTTTAAAAAAGGTTTGGCTAATATGATCAGGCTGGTTCCTCAGGTTGGCGACAGGTTAATTCCCTGTCCCGTAAAACTAAAAGAATTACGAGACCGACAACAAGCCTCGGAAACGGACTGATCTCACGACGACAACCCACGCAAAGAAAAAGGAAAAACGATTTACGAATTTTCTTATGGAACGTACGATCGCTCTATAGAGCTCGAGCTGCTCAGCAGCTAGCCGATGCCCTGTCAAAGTATAAAGCTGACATAACAGCTCTTCAAGAAATCAGATGGACAGGGAATGGTGTTTTACAGAAGAAAGAATATGACGTATACTACAGCTGTCATACAAAATACCATGTGCTCGGGGTAGGCTTCCTAGTCAGCGAAAAAATGAAGTCTACTATCATCGGCTTTAACGCTATAAGCGAAAGGCTATGCACCCTTCGCGTGCGAGGCAAATTTACGAACATCAGCCTCATTAACGTTCACGGACCTACGGAGGAGTCCTCAGACGAAGAAAAAGGGACTTACTACGAACAAGTCGAGAGGGCCCTCAATGCCTGTCCAAGGTATGATGTTAAAATCATCCTTGGGGATTTGAACGCAAAAATAGGTCGGGAGCCGGTATTCAGGCATTACGCAGGCACCCATAGTTTGCATGAGAAGACTAATGACAATGGACTTCGAGTCTTAGAATTGGCAGCATCGAAAAACATGGTCGTTGCGAGTACCAGGTTCCCGCGTAAAGATATCTACAAAGCCACCTGGGTATCACCTGATGGAGTCACTCGTAACCAAATAGACCACGTGTTGATAGACCGTCGCCACTACTCGAACTTGATGACGGTACGAACGTACCGAGGTGCCAATATCGACTCGGATCACTATCTTGTTGGTATGGTTTTCCGAGGGCGGATTGCCTTGCGAAGACGCATTGCATCCGCCGATCAGGTTCGAATCAACACGGCTGCCTTGCGCAATGAAAACACCAGTAACACCTTTGGTAATGCGTTAGGACTCGCCCTAGAAACACCTGACTTAAGGAGAGTAAGACCTGGAGCCAGTATGCTGGGCGTAAATGAAAAGTGGACACGTCTTAAAAATACTGTCATTAGTACTGCCAACTCCATCTTAGGCAGCAGTCGTAAAAATCGGAACGACTGGTTTGATGATGAATGCAAGCTAGCGACTGAACGTAAGAATGTTGCGTACCGAGCAATGCAACAATCTCATAGAACGCGGGCACGCGAAGAGGAATATAAAGAGCTCAGAAGAACAGCAAAACGGCTTCACAGACAAAAGAAATCAGCCTGGGAGAAGAACCTAATCTGTGAAATAGAAAACAGCCGAGAGCGAGGTCCGCACCAGGCGCGGAAGTTCTACCAATCCGTCCGAAACATGACGCAGTACACACCACGCTGCACATACTGCAAGGACGGAGAGGGAAATCTGATCACCGATCCTGAAAGCATACTGGAGCGATGGGAAGTGTACTTTAATGAATTGCTAAATGGTCAGCTCACTGCAGAAGTGGAGGCTCCACTACTTCAAGAAGAATACCCTATGTTGCCGCCACCAAGCATAGAAGAGGTTGAGAAGGCTATAGGCCGGCTTAAACAGAACAAATCCCCGGGAGCCGATGGCATACCAGCCGAATTATTTCATCACGGCGGGCCAGCCTTACGTCAAGCAATTCATGATATTATAGTGCACGTATGGGAGCAGGAAGAAATGACAGAAGACTGGCGAAAAGGCATAATATGCCCCATACATAAGAAGGGAGATGTCACAACGTGCAGCAATTATAGAGGTATCACGTTGTTGAGTACCGCCTATAAGATACTCTCCTTTATCCTACAAGACCGGATAACCCCATACGCTAAAACCGTCATCGGACAATATCAGTGTGGTTTCATTCCAGGCAAATCAACAACTGATCAGATCTTTACCCTTAGGCAGGCGATGGAAAAATGTGTAGAATTTAACATCCCAATATACCATCTGTTTATAGACTTTAAGGCCGCCTATGATAGCATAGCCAGGGTAGAACTTTACAAAGCCATGAGAGAATTCGGCATCCCAAATAAATTGACACGACTATGTAGGTTGACCATGACCAACGTAACAAGCCAAGTAAAAATAGCCGGATTGCTATCCAGACCAATCAAAATCTTTAATGGACTCCGACAAGGTAACGGTTTGGCCTGCCTCCTCTTCAACCTGGCGTTGGAGAAAGCAATCCGTGACTCTGGCACGGCAACAAGAGGGACCATCGTCAACAGGTCCAGCCAGTTACTAGCTTACGCAGACGACATTGACATCATCGGAAGAACCGAACAAGCTGTACACGATTCCTTCATCCAGATCGAGCAGGCGGCACAAAATCTGGGGCTGCACATTAGTGAAGGTAAAACAAAGTACATGGTGGCGTCGAATGCGAGAGGAACAGTTGGTCAAACAATCAAGGTTGCGGAGCACGAATTTGAAGTGGTGCAATCCTTTAAATACCTTGGGTCAATAGTAGCAGCCGATAACAATATAGAAGAAGAAATACGCGGGCGGCTTCTCAAATCCAACAGAGCCTACTATAGTCTGTCAAAGCTTTTCAAATCCAGAAATCTCACCATAACTTCAAAACTGCTGCTGTACAGGACCATGGTCCTGCCAGTACTCACATATGGATCCGAGACTTGGGTGCTTAGCAAAAGGCACTCCGACCTCTTAGCTGCGTTCGAGAGAAAAGTCTTAAGGAGAATTGTTGGCCCCATATGTGAGGAAGGACGATTCCGGAGACGGTACAATCATGAATTGTACGCAATCTACCTAGAAGCAGATATCGTGACAAAAATTAAGCTCGGTAGACTCCGGTGGGCAGGGCACCTAGCTCGCATGAGCGAAGAGGAACCTGCTCGGAAAGTTCTTTGTGGTACATTCTATGGTAGACGACAGCGTGGTAGACCATGCTTGCGCTGGAGAGATGGCGTAGACCAGGACGCCCGAAGCCTTGGGGTGCGCAACTGGATGGCGTCGGCATCATCGGTAACTTTTGTTCCTAAGGTATCATTAGTGGTGTAAGAAATCGTTAGTAATCGTTACTAAGTAACGATTACTTTAAGTAATCAAAGTAATCGATTACTTTTTTGAGTAACGATTACTAACGATTACCATAGTAACGATTACTAACGATTACCAGAATAACGACTACTAATGATTACTGTTGGATTTGATTACTTTTCGTATTTCGTTACGTTGAATCCGAGTACCAAATGATTACTTTTGATTACTTTTGGATTTGATTACTTTTCGTTACATATCGTTACTGTTGGATTTGATTACTTTTAAATTTGATTACTTTTGGATTTGAGTTATTTAAGGTTTTGGTTACGAGTACAAAGTAGGTCATCGTGTTTCGTGCCACTGTCAGCCACGAGATCGGAAAACCGATAAACCAAGAATATTGTCTTGCGTAGATAAATATTTCCGTATTTTTGGATTGAAGTTATTTAAATTATATCTTTGTTACACTATGGTCAATGTTTAAATAAAATGAAGAAACAAATATTAAACATTAGGGTGGTGCAAAAAAAAAGTATTTCTGAAGTCTTAAGGTAAAATTATTGTTTTTAAATAAATTAATTAATTAATTAATTTAAATAATTAAAAACTTTGTTAAACGACTATTTTCAACTTTGCATGTATTTTGACTTGCGATATACGAGAAGGTACTATAGGGCAAGATCTGCATTTGAAAAAAAAAATTGAACTCGAGATTTTGATGAAAGTTAACATTACGATGATAGCGAAGACGAAAAAAGTGGGTCCGACAATTCCGTTTGTCTGTCTGTCTGTATGTCTGTATGTCTGTACCTCGAACTACAGCCTAAACTACTGGAGGTATTTTCTTCAAACTTGGTACTTAAGGGTCTTCGGTGATTACCTAGAGGGGAAATTGGAATTTTTTTTTTTAGCTCTAAAACTTACGGTACCCCCCATACACCCGTAATGCAAAATCTTATTTATCTCGTAAACGGCTCTAACGATTTTGATAAAAAAAAATAGGTGTGATATTATGGACATGGACTACGTTTTGGTAAAAAAAAATTTGGGGCAAAATGTTATTAACGGTACCTGTCATAGAACCGTTTTTTTGATTTTCGACTTTCTCATGAACGGCTCTAACGATTTTAACCAAAAATTTTCAGCAGGAGTCGCCCTAAGTTTAAAATAATATTGTATATAAAAATATTCGAAAAATTATTTGTTGGGTTTTTTTTGAAAAAATTTTTTTTTTGAAAAATCGATATCTTCAAAACCTATGAACGATTATTTTTTGAAATTATTTACTAAAATCAATATTATTAAATACGAGTACTTAAAATTCGCATCCCACATTTTTTTCTTGAAAAATTTTAAAGAAATTTCTTATATAAAAAATATATTTAATAATAAAACGATTTTTTAAAGTTCGTTTGCATTCATACTTTTCTAGAAATCAGACGGCAATTTCATTTTAAATTCATGTTTTATATTTATAAAATGTATCTTAAATTCCAAAGTACTTTTACATAAGAGCAAGTTCGTGCGATCCAGTCGTGCATTTTATTTCTCTTTAAACGCGATTTACAGTGAAACTAAGCATCGTAGCGAATTAAAAATGATATATTCATGATCTAGGGAGTGTCCTCTTTCCATCGATATATCGCACGATACGAAAAACCCAAATTTGGCCTTTAAACGCAATTTGCGGCCAAACTAAGCGTCGCAGAGACTTCCAACTTGACACCTTTTTTCTCTTCAAACGCGATTTACAGTGAAACTAAGCATCGTAGCGAATTAAAAAGGATATATTCATGATCTAGGGAGTGTCCTCTTTCCATCGATATATCGCACCATACGAAAAACCAATTTTGAAAAATCGACGTATTTTTTTCTTTAAACGCGATTTGCAGTGAAAGTAAGCATCGTAGGGAAATAAAAACAACATATTCGTCATCCAGGAAGTGCCCTCTTTCCATCGATGTATAACACGATACGAAAACCCAACTTTTGCCTTTAAACACAATTTGCGGCCAAACTAAGCGTCGCAGAGACTTCAAACTTGACACCTTTTTTCTCTTCAAACGCGATTTACAGTGAAACTAAGCATCGCATCGTAACGAATTAAAAATGATATATTCATGATCTAGGGAGTGTCCTCTTTCCATCGATATATCGCACGATACGAAAAACCAATTTTGAAAAATCGACGTATTTTTCTCTTTAAACGCGATTTGCAGTGAAAGTAAGCATCGTAGGGAAATAAAAACAACATATTCGTCATCCAGCAAGTGCCCTCTTTCCATCGATGTATAACACGATACGAAAACCCAACTTTTGCCTTTAAACGCAATTTGCGGCCAAACTAAGCGTCGCAGAGACTTCAAACTTGACACCTTTTTTCTCTTCAAACGCGATTTACAGTGAAACTAAGCATCGTAGCGAATTAAAAATGATATATTCGTGATCTAGGGAGTGTCCTCTTTCCATCGATGTAACGAAAAGTAATCAAATCCAAAAGTAATCAAAAGTAATCATTTGGTACTCGGATTCAAAAGTAACGAAATACGAAAAGTAATCAAATCCAAAAGTAATCAATTGGATTTGATTACTTTTCGCATTTCGTTACTTTTGAATCCGAGTACCAAATGATTACTTTGATTACTTTTGGATTTGATTACTTTTCGTATTTCGTTACTTTTGAATCCGAGTACCAAATGATTACTTTTGATTACTTTTGATTACTTTTGGATTTGATTACTTTTCGTTACATATCGTTACTGTTGGATTTGATTACTTTTGGTTTTGAGTTCTTTAAGGTTTTGGTTACGAGTACAAAGTAGGTCATCGTGTTTCGTGGCACTGTCAGCCACGAGATCGGAAAACCGATAAACCAAGAATATTGTCTTGCGAAGATAAATATTTCCGTATTTTTGGATTAAAGTTAGTTAAATTATATCTTCGTTACACTATGGTCAATGTATAAATAAAATGAAGAAACAAATATTAAACATTAGGGTGGTGCAAAAAAAAGTATTTCTGAAGTTTTAAGGTAAAATTGTCCTTTTTAAATAAATTAATTAATTAATTAATTTAAATTATTAAAAACTATGTGAAACGACTATTTTCAACTTTGCATGTATTTTTCTTTTTAAACTTAAACTTGCATCGTAGCAACTTAAAAATTACATATTCGTGATCTAAGGAGTGCCCTAAATTTTTTTTTTGAAAATTTGAATACAGATTAATCTGCTGGGGAGCCTTAACATAAAAAAAATTATCAAAATCGGTTGTACCGTTTTTGAAAAAATCAAAAACAAAAAAATGGTTCCAAGGGGGGTTCAAAAAAAAAACAATTTTTTGGAAATTTTTTTTCAACCATTACCTAGCTTTAACTCAATGAAATGTTTTGAATTTTTTTTAAATCTGTTGGACAGTTTTTGGGAAAAAAATTATGTACAAAATTTCGAAAAAAAAAATCGAATGGCAGGTACCGATATTTTTAGTTACAAAAAAAAGGAAAAAAACGTGTGGGGGGGAAAAATTAAATACGATATCTACCGAGTTTAAGGAAAATCGGCCGAGCCGTCTAGTCTGCAGTCTTACAGACAGACAGACAGACAGAATTGCGAAACCCACTTTTTTCATCTTCGCTATCATCGTAATGTCAACTTTGATGAAAATCTCGAGTTCAATTTTTTTTACGAATGCATAACTTGCCTTGTAGTACCTATAAGTCGCAAGTAAAAATATTAATTTTACTACATTTACTGCACGAACCATCATTTTTTTAATCGTGTTCAGCGTATTGATACTTTTGTGCCAAAATAAATTATAAGATTATGAACATTTTAAAAAAAATTTAAGTTCTTTAATTTTATAATGCAAATTTGTGAACACAGCTACCGAAAAATCAGTGTTATATTAGCCTTTTGATTGTTTTCTGCTTGAGTTATCGTACTCACGTTCACTCAATAAAAAATAAAATGCACGACTGGGTCGCACGAACTTGCTCCTATGTAATCGACTAGGAATTTTAAAAACGAATGTTATTAGAGAAAACTGTTCATAATGATAAAATTAATTTTAAAATTCTTTTAGTAGTAAGAGACAAAAACAGAATGCTATGCAAATATGAATTTATGCAAGAACAAAAATTATAAGTCCTTGTAGCGGTTTCTTTAAAAGAAGCTTTTATATACAAACTTTTTAAAAGATTTTTAAGAAAAAATTTTGGTACGGCAATATAAAGTTTTTATTATTGTTCGAATAAAAATTAAATTTACGAAAAGAAATATTGACCCCTTTCGGAGATATCGAATTTTCAAAAAAAAGAAAAAAATAGATTTTTTTTTTTTTCAAAAATTCAAAAAATATTTATTTTAAAGTTTTGAAATGCACTGTGTTTTAGACTTTTTAGAAGGTTCTCTATAAAAAATTTCATCAAGATCCGTTATGTGGATAATGAGAAATTCAAAATTCGAAAAAATGGTTCTATGTAGGTACAAACTGTAATATCTTAATTCCAAATTTTTTTTATTCAATTAAAGATCGTAAAAATTAATTGAAAGAAAAAAAATTTTATCAAAATTCTAGGTGCCGTTTTCGAGAAAAATACGATTTTTAAAAACCATTTTTTTTAATTTTTTAGCATTTGTATGGTAGGTACCTTTATTTTTAGCTAAAATAAAAATTTTTTTCTCACATTTTGTAGATTATATTGAGAAACTTTTATTTATCAAGTTTAAAAAAATCTAGCATGGGGTTTTCGAAATATTGAGTTTTGAAAAAAAATTTTTGAAGTTTTTTTGAAAATTTGAGTAGGTACACAATTCTATTCATGTTCTTGGGGAGCTTTAGCAAAAAAAAATGATCAAAATCGGTTGAACCGTTCTTGAGAAAATCAAAAACAAAAAAAATGGTTCCATGGGGGGTACCCTCAATAACCATTTTTTGGAAAATTTTTTCAACTATTACCTAGCTTTAATTACATAAATGAAATTTTTCTGTATTTTTATTTTTAAAATCTGTCGAACAGTTTTTGAGAAAAAAAAAAAATGTTTATAAAATTTCGAAAAAAAATCGTATGGCAGGTACCGTTATTTTTGATCCTAAAAAAAAAGAAAAAAACGTGTAGAGGGGAAAAAATTAAAAATGATATCTACCAAGTTTAAAGAAAATCGACCCAGCCAGACAGACAGACAGAATTGCGAGACCCACTTTTTTAGTCTTCGCTATCGTCGTAATGACAACTTTGATCAAAATCTCGAGTTCGATTTTTTTTACGAATGCATAACTTGCCTTATAGTACCTATAAGTTGCAAGTAAAAAGCAAATAATTTTTTTTGGTGCAAAAAGTAATCAAAGTAATCGTTACAAAGTACCGATTACTTTTGAAAAAGTAACGAAAGTAACGATTACCCGAAAGTAACTACTTTTTACATCACTAGGTATCATGTTCAACTGAAGAAGACGACCGACCCCACAGTTGAACGAAATGAAAAAGTGGTCATCGGGCTGTAACTTTTGAAATAATGGACGGATTTTGAAGCGGTTTTCACTATTTTGTACTGGAAAAATTATAGTTTCATACTATATTTCAAAAGCTCTGAAAAAATGAGCAATTTTTCAATAAAAAAATTTAAAAACCGCTGAAACTTTTCAAATTTTAGCTTTAGGCAAATAAAATTAATTTTATGGAGGAAGAACAATTAATATGTACTGCTCTTAATTCATATTACAAGTTTGATGTGCATTTTTGCACTTTATTTTTAAATATGTATTTCAAGACATCGTTCACATTTTAATTTTAATGTTATTTATATTGAATATTGTTCTAGTTAATATATGTTTATACAAAATTTCTTTTGCCTTTTCATGGTATTTTGTACTTTGACGTAAAGCTTCGGTTTTACGCCTGTTTTTGACCCTCACTGAAGTTATCACATTAGTGTTGTTAGCGGTTGATGGGGGCGGTTTTATAAATTTTATAAAGGTTAATTTAAAAAATTCTGTTTCAAACCACGTTTTAAACCGGTTTTCCGCATTTTATTGTTACTGCATTCTACAAATCCATTTTTCAGCTACTTACAAACAAAACTTGCGAAAAAATTCAAACAAGTCCAATTTTTTTTCCGAGATTTTACTTTCACCGTTTGGATAACAATATTTATAGTCAGTTAAGTCACGCCCGTTAGCTTTTAAAAGGTTGACAAAATCTTCGTAAGTAAACACAACCATTTTCACTTAGTAGAAGGCTTCAAAATTATTTTTGTACTAGACGATCGCTTTGTTAAAAAAAACTAAACAAAAATGGCATTCATTATTATAAAATCATATAATTACATTTTTTTAAATTAAGAGAAAAAAAATAACCGTTAGCATGAGAGCCGTACTTTGTTTTGCCATTAAGTCTATACAAAATAATGATAACCTAAAGACAAAATCTCTTTAACCAGAGCAAATAAGATTTAATTAATAAAAGGAGAATCCCCCACCCCCTCCTTCTTTATTTCGTGTCAATGTATGCACTGTTTCTTACTTTTAGATTTCTTAATGTTAGTTATTATTATTTATAATGCAAAGATGCCCCTACCCCCTTCTCCAGTTAACAAACTTATTTTATTTAAGAGTTCCCAGCTCTAAGAGAGATTTTTAAAAACCCTCCAGGAAGCGGGGTCGGATGCGGTCGGATCCAATTTTTTGAAAATATAACTCCAAATAAGTGCACAATTCATTTAAGACTACCCAAAAACCGAGCATTTTTGAGCATTTTTTTAAAATCATCTTCAAACCTGAAATTAGAATTTTTTAAAAATACTCAGAAAAACAGTTTTGTTTAAGGCTAAAACAATTTTGTTTCAAAAATTTTTTTAATTGTTAAGCTTAAATGAACTAATTGCATGCCTCCAAACTTATTTTGAAAAGAAAACATAAAAAGGGTCTGAGAAAAACAAATTACAAAAATGCGTTAAAATTCCATTATTTTTTGGTTTTAAAAATACTGCATCTTTGAGTCCCTATTTGAAAATTAAAGAGTGTACATAAAAAAGCTGTTTTATATGTAAAGGAGGCGACAATTTTCTATGCATATCAAACAAAAAATATTTCGAATAATGAAAATAAAAAATCACCCATTGTCCGGAATTTTGAACTAGACGTTCCACTGTGCGACCTGTAGGTGGAGGTATGTGATTTGGTCCAGTTTAATAGACTTAATGCAAAACGTACATAGTTTGACAGGCGAACAAAAGGGTTGGACAATGACGATGATACCAGATTACAAGAAAAAATCCTTACTCAAACGCTTAATAAAAGGCTGCTGGTTCAATATAAACACTTATATGGAAAACACTGTGCATACTTTTCAGCAGCTCCAACAAAAACACAACCTTAGGATAACATTTGGAATATTTTTGCTGTAGGTAGATATATTGTTACAAACGACAAGTATGACGAATCTTTCAGAAAAATTAACGGCTGTATGTTTTAATAGTTGTATAGATCTGGAGTGCTACAAGAGTCTTGATGCTCATATGAACGGAAGATTTTAAAGAAATAATTCAATGACTTTTTTAAAGTGTTAGTTTTGCAGTCTCAGGTCACAGACTCATGAAAACGAAGGATCATGTTAATACAAATTGACTTGTATAGATTTATTTTACAGAAATTGAAATTAATAGATATTTTCGACATTAACATTTCAATAGAAAACAATGGACAATAATAATTATGTATGTCCCTATTTTTATCACAGAAAACTTGTGTCCATCATCGAATAGATTATTGCCACGAAAAGATGCTGTCGCATTGCAATTTATACAAGACACCACTTTATTAAATTCATTTAGAATACAATATACCCACAACGTGATATATTGACGGTCCAGTGTCTAAATGAGACACGTAGGTGGGTGGCCGTCTGTCCAAACAAAGCGCACCAAACAAACACTTAAGAGTGCCTAAGCGACAAATTTTAAAGTGACAAATATTTATTGCAACAAACACACTCATTAACATAATTGGAAGTTATTTATGGGCTCTGATCATGTTCTGTAGACTGTGGGCTGTTAGTTTAGGCTTGTCCCGGCTGTACTAGATGATTTAATTCCCAGTAAGCTAGCCTGATACTGATCGATGTTCATTGCTCCGTTTTTTAAACAAATAATTGGATTTTCTAAGTCCTGCGTTTTCTTCGTCGGGCAGTTCTTTGATCTGGTCCGATATCCTTGTTGTTCACATTGCGATCTCTTCGAATAGTATGTGAAGAATTTTGAGCCATGGAGCGTTCAAGGCCAATCGCTCGTCTTAACCATGTCAAACGCGGATTAAGTTTCGCGGTTGCAGATGTGAAATTTCTATGCAACAGAATGGAACGTGTCGTAATTAATCACCAGCAAAGCGCTTGGGTTTCACTTTGGCGGCACCTTTTTTGCCTCTTGTTCAAAATCAATCGGAATTAATCGAATGATTGGTAAAGACTCTTAAGGCTCGTCCGCCACTTGGAATTCCCGAAGACGCTGCTGAGTTAATCAGCAGGAATTGTATCTGTCAGTGTGTCATTAAAGGGAAAATATTTCAATTGATTTGGAGCTGATTGGGACATGGGAAAGGACACTCTACAAAGAGAATTAATAATTGACTAGTCTGAAATGTATTTGCAGAAATGATGTTGACTACTGGGGGCGGTTTGATTGTATACGGAGACGGATAATAATGATGGTAAAAATGCAGGATGGCACGTGTGCCATGAATCCATCAATTCACTGCTGCATTAATTAAGGTTTATTTCATGAAGCAAAACAGTACGGATGATACTTGTAAAATAAAGTAACTTTACTTGAGAAAGGATGAAGTGGCGTAAAGGGTTGCCCGCGAAAAATATGCGACGGAAAAGTTGTCGCACAGCCTACAAGTCAAGTGGTCAAGTGCCACTCTAAGTTCAACGCAATAAAGGGACAAGCCGATAAAAGGGCTTTGGTGATTTAAAAATTATTTGTATTAAAATAAGTAAGGTATACTTGTCGAACAGGGATGGTATACTTGTATTGTATACGTAGGTATACACTGGCAAATCTAAGAACAAACTGATAGAATTTTTCAGTTTATATTAAAGCACTTGTACGTGTATAATTATGTGTCTTAGTATACAAGAAATATTTGTTTTTAATAGAAGTACATTTGTATGAATGAATAAAATGATAAAAAGTAATTCCTTCATGAATTTAGATTATTAAATAATTCTTTTAATGGCATTATTCATGTAAAAATCTCAATTTTCTTCGGCAATATCATGAAAGTCCTTAAAATGTACACTATTAATTTTTTTTTTAACATTTACATTGGGAATAGTAAATAGGAAATACTTAATACTGATCATTTTCTAACAAATCTACCGTTATTTAATTAATTAAAAAATCGAAAATGAATGCTTTGCGTTAACGAAACTATACGTAGAACCTATTTTATCAGACAAGAGCCTCCGCCAATAAAAATAATCCTAGCAATAATGTTTGATCAGGCATTAAGACTTCAGAAGAATAAACACGTTAATTCAAAACTTAAAAAAATACATATGAGAAATATCAGCTTTTAAAGAGCTATTGACTAATGAGTTAGAACTCTTAACCATCATGGCACTTTAGCAGGAATGCAGGAGGTATATAATTTTCTGTTCAGGATGAAGGACTTACATATGTAGATGAGAACCATTTCCAGGACAGATACTCTTGGCGTATTTGTCACTTTCTCGCAAGAGACTTTTTTCTTCGTTTTTAAGGTGGTAAGGCCTGGGAATCAAAACCATCATGACAACCCAACGCACTTACAATTACTCCAAGAGTTGCCCGGTCTGTCAACTTTGCTGTCATGATATAAATACATTGTTGCTAGTTTGTAGCAATTTAACGTGTTGCTATTATTTTTCGGAATAGCAAGAGTAATTTGTGAAGAGCATTTCGCTTAGAGGAAAATAGGCACGATATTTTATTTCCCAAGCCTGCATTCTCTATTAAGGCCAAGCTGTTGCTTGGCTGGTACGATCAGCACTGTATTTTTACAGACTTGTAAGACTCAAGCCAACGATGTTGCCATGGATCTTGGCTCTCTTTTTTCCTGTTTCGCTCTATTTTATCTAATCTCGTCTTATCAACAATGTCCACGAGTATGTGTGCTTTTATCTACAAAGAATTTTTAAAGCTCGTTTTGAACTTGATTGTAGAACTAAATTCAATTAAAAGCTCAAGTGACTTCAACTCCAAGGTGCGTTTCGCCCAGGTACGACAGTGGGCTCATCAGTTAGATGCTGCCGTACCCTTCTAAGATGCAAATATTTGTCGATGTTTACCGACTCTTATAAAATTTACAGCTTTAATAGACTGTGAATTTGATTTTTATAGGGGAATTTGATTAAATTCAGACACCTAGAATAATAATGTCTGGGGTCAGACTATTAAATCAATGAAGATAAGAAATAATTTTCATAAATCTTCATTGATTGTAGAATGATTCATATTAAGGACAAATAAGATAATTAATATAATTAGGAAGGTGAAAAAGGGACACAGTTCTATAATTTCCTGACGAGTCCAAACGGTACTTTTTGGGACAAGAGATACTCTTGGAAGGTTTGTCAGAACATCCCGCGAAAAACATTTTTGCAGCGGCTGAGAATAGAATCCAGAATTTCAATACCCTCCATACCCAAAACAATAACCATTATGCCGAAGGGTATGTTCCCTCTTTCTCGTTTGGTTCGGTTGAGTACCATATCAAGATAGTTGCTGTACATGAAATATTCAACAAGGGATTTCCGTCATTTATAGTGAGGGAAAAGTCTATCTTCATCGGGGTATAACCAACTTCTCCTAGGCAAGGATTTCTGGTGCGATGCAATAACGGGAATAAAGCGACAGGAAAATAAACGAACACCGCGACTTCGACACCACCTTAATTTAGTTAAATTACAAAAGGAACACGGCTAGTTTTCTCCAATAAAAAATAGATT
The DNA here is from genome assembly GCA_963931855.1 of Philhelius festivus. Classification (NCBI taxonomy): domain Eukaryota; kingdom Metazoa; phylum Arthropoda; class Insecta; order Diptera; family Syrphidae; genus Philhelius; species Philhelius festivus. The sequence goes on from CAWVOZ010000027.1 coordinate 23,236, forward strand.
AAGTTAGCAGCTACTCAGCTAGCGCCAAGCACCGTTCTCTAATATGTTATATGTAATTTAATGATTCAGATGATAATATTTTCGTTTTAAATATCTCCACAGCCATCCCTGATTGTTAAGAAAAACTCCAAACCATGTTCGGTACGAATCAATGGCCAACGTGACTAATCCTTTATTAAAACTTTTCTGTTTCTATTTAATTAAAACTTGCAGCTCCTTGAGAAACTTTTTGAAATATAATTCCTTTCTACCTTACGTTGATGACGAAGGTATAGTTCTCAATCTAGAGATGTGTATCTTTTTACCATCTCTTTAGTCGACGGATGGCAAGACTAACACTAATCGGACAGAGGCTCAGACAATTTTTTTAACCTGAGATTATTCATGTTCATTCTATAATCGACGGTAATTTATATTGTTAGAGGATTCGATACTACATCGAAAGGTTACTCTTCTCGTTGAGGCATTCCAAATGCGCGGATCAAAGAACCACACATCGCCGTGTCCAATTTGTTAGGTTCTGTAGAAAAGTAATTTGTCAATATTGATTCCTCTTTCTAGTAGACTTAACACCCACAAGGTTGTTGACGATGTTTTGCGCCTGATCTATTCCTTCATTAACCCAACGTCCTAATGTCGACTGTATAAAAGGCTGTATGGCCGGATGTGCTTGATGCAACTATGAAAGAAACCTTAAGTACTTCGGAAATTTTTTGCGCAAAGTGTGCGTTTTAATTGATAGCCTAAGGCAGGTCGTTTTGTGGCCATTGCGCGTTTTGTGTGCCGTTCTGTAAATTCTTACTCCTTCGCTATAAATAGTTGAAATGTCATAACGGATAGTGGAAGATAGTTTATCCTACTACGCTCTGTCGTCTGCGGCGTAAACGTGGAAGGAGCATCGTTTACTCGCGTATATGTACGCAAATTGTTTGGTATCTATGTTTGCGCGCTTCATATGCACTTGCAAAGGAATGCAGATTTTCGGATGGCGGATTGGCGCACCGCGAAACGACCAAGACTGAATGCGATGATGCACTGACAAATTACCAAGGAGTCAATTCATCTTTCGAGTGTGGTAAGTAGATGCAAATGATAGCGTTAAATATCTTCGAGCGACACAAGGTGTTGGATTGGCTCTGAATAGTGTTTGAAAGGCGAAATTACCAGTCAACTCCAACATGCACTGGGCCAGAACGCGTTGATGATCTATAGATAGAAATTAATCAAAACAGTTTTGTTTTGAGATTCTCCGAATATACAAAGCTAGACCATGCAAAGGTCATAAAACATCGGGAAGTTGATGAAATTTTCTTGGGAAAATATGCCATGGGCTGGTCGAATTTGTAATGTTGATGTTTTACGTGCATGACTGAGGAGTGATGATTAGCGGTTGATTGATCATTTACAGTTAAAATGTTGAGAATTTTAAGGAAGAGGTCTTTATAAGAATTAAGATTTTTAACTGCATTACAGCAAGATAGTTTTTGTAATTGCTTGTGTGGTGTTTTATTGGTTTAACGTATTTTTGTTTAATATATATTGAAGCAAATCTATCTGATTATAATAGTTTTAACGAATGGATTTGGCCTGTCTTTATTTTTGAGATTTTTAACTTCTGATTTAGATTTCCCGATTAACAATGCGAGATCGAGTTACCTCTTCATGTTTTTCGGATAATGTTCATGAAACTTAGGTCAGTTAAGCATGCGATTGACTGATCCAAAGTGCGAGACCATGGAAACTGATCGCGTTTCTTGAAGTCCTAAAAATGTATTTCTAATTTCTTTGTTCCTTGACAGGCAGTCAAATAAACGAGCACACTTTAAAACGTTTTAGTAGCTATGTTATATTTAACAAATATTAGTAAGATTATTAATATTTGCAAAACTACTCTTATTGTAAACTGTCCTTAAAAACCAATTTAAGTAATCCTCTTATTTTCATACTTAAAGCATTCGCTGGCTGACGGCTTTTGCCAATGCTTATAAGAATTGTTAAAAAAATTGTAAAAGCCTTTTGATGACAAAATTAAAATTCACTACTACGTCTACTAACTCGTCCTTAAAACGTAGGTTAAAAATCTTAAATTCCTATTTTTTATCTGCAGGATTCTCAAGTATTATAAGATCTATAGAATTTTCCGAAAACTTCTTGTTGATTTTAATTTTTAGTATTGTTAAATTCAGAAGCCAAAAATAGTAAGACATTGTGATTAAATATGCATTTCCTGACCTGAAAGTCAAAAATTATAGGGAATAAGGAAAATAGAGCAAGAAGCACAGGCTTTTAAATTTGATATATCTGAAGGCTCGAAGAAGATATGAATTTATTTTAAACAGAGTTAAAGTCTAGTATTTCTTCTTAAAATTTATTTTAGTTTAATTTATTTCATCAAACAAAGTTAGTGATTACTAGATAACAACTTAACATAATTGAAACAACAAAAATATGTACATATAATAATAATTAAACATTGCCACCATCAAGGTTCCTTAAAATTAAAATCAAATTATTTTTAAATGAAATCCAACTTAAATTAAAATCGATCAAACGGCAAACAGTATTTTAGTTACTCTTAAGCACCTAAACAATGGTTCATTGGCAGCATAATTTGTTCTGTGGTACGGAATCTTAAACAACAATTGGTTTCTAAGCATCCTCGCAGGAACATTGAAATTAATTAACGCCAAAATATCGGAACAATCAATATGATTAGTCAACACGTCACGAATGAACATAACCTCAGAAAAGTTTCTTCGAATGGAGAGAGGCAAGATACCAAATAACTTGCATCTTGTTCCATAAGAAGGCATATCAATTTCCCAGTAAAGCCTTTTCACTAATACTCTTGTAAACCTTTTTTGAATTTTCTCAATTATTAAAGAGTAAACTTCATACGAAGGGCTCCAAATAGTATTACAATACTCAAGAGTAGATCTAACAAAAGAAAAAAACAGACACTTCAAAGTATGTGGATCACAGAACTCCTTTGAATTACGCAAGATAAATCCCAACATTGATTTACCTTTGGCGACTAAAAAATCTATGTGTCTTAAGAAATTCATTTTTTGGTCAAAAATTACACCAATGTTTGAGGTTACAATTGAAAGAAATATATTATTTATTTTATAAGAGAAATTAAATGATGAACGATTTCTACAAAAAGTTAAACTTTGACATTTTGCAATATTAAGCTCTAAGGAGCTCTAAGGAGCTCTAAAATGCAATCCTGTTCAATTTTTATGCAACGAAAGCCTTTCCAATCGTCCGCATACATAAGGCACTTCGAATTTAAAAATACGTCTGGTATGTCATTGATGAACAACAAGAAAAAAAAGGGGACCGAGATGGCTTCCTTGCGGCACACCTGAGGTAGCATTGATAGGTGAAGAAAGAATGTTATTTATACGAACATACTGAATACGATTCTTTAAGTATGAATCTATCCAGTTTAAGAAGTTAGAGTGGAAACCTATTTTATTCAACTTCTTAACTAATAAATCATGATCAACACGATCAAATGCTTTGGAGAAATCTCTATATACAACATCAAACTGATATTGATATCCTTTTTCAAGTCTATTTAACACATAATTTGAAAAAATAGTAAGATTTGTGCTAGTAGACCTACCAGAAACTAAGCCATGCTGACATGGAGAAATAAAACTTTAAAGAATTGGAGTTAGTCTTTCATAAATAAGTTTCTCGAAAATGTTTGGAATTGTAGTTGTCTTACAAATAGGGTGATAGTTAGAAACTTCATGTCTACTTATTATAGAACGTTTCCATATATTTAAAAACTAACCACTATCAAGGCCGCGATTAAAAATTATTTTTAAAGGTACCGCAAATATTTTTGCACACTTCTGTAAAATAATAGAAGCGATTCCATCGATGCCTTGTCGAGTATCATTCTTAATTTCAGATAAAGCTTGCTCAATTTCAGAAGTTGAAAAATTCAAGTTACCAATCTTTAAACAGCTATCAGAGAAATTAATTTGTTGACCAAGAATTATATTCGGAGAACTATCTACGTAAACGGATTGAAAATGTTTAGCAAAAAGGTTATATTGTAAATAAATTGGCACACTTTTGAATAAAAGGCAACAAAACAATTCAATTCAGGTTGAGATTTATTATAAAAGATCAAAGATTATTAAATTATTGATTGATTAAAAATGTGACTTATCTTTACGAGAGTTCAAGGAAGAAGAAAGTTTTAAGTTTAAAAAGGAAGTGATAAGCTTAAAAGAAAATTGACACATATGATTTGAAATCGTTCAGCTCAAATATGTTAATGAGGATGTTGCATTTTGTTGAAAGCGATATTTCCAACAGGTTACATACAATTGCAAGATTGGAAGATGATATATCACTGTGACGCATTAGATTAGGAATGCCATTTGATTGTTTTTTAGCATTAATAAATTTCCAAAAACATTTACTATTGGATTTCAAATCACATTCAACTGATAATAAATAATGATTATAAAGAAATTTATTCAAGATATCGAAATTTTTTTGAAATATTCGATATTGTTTGTAAAGATCACGGTCATTGTTTGATCTGCGAAATTGCTTATAAACTTTATTTTTTTTTTTATTGTTGAGATTAATTATTCGTTTATTAAACCACACTGGTTTTGAACCACTTTTAATTTGAACTTTGGGTGTGGATAAGGCAATTGCATTATGCACAATTTTCAAAAATGAATCGTAGCACTCATTAAAATTTGTATTGTCAAAAAATGCATGCCAATTAGTTCCATTGAGATAATTATTTATTGAATCGAAATTAGGCTTATCAAAAAAAACAAACAAATTTGTAAGCGAAGTTTCTACTATTCATATAAAAACTGCTATTTCCATTTACATGGCTCAGGGTAGACCAAAATAAACATATTTTTAATTCTTAAATCCCCAATAAATTATAGACCCTTACTGCAGATCGATTTTTACCGAATCATATCCCAAAATTTCCTTGACCAATTAAGGCTAACACTGTACTAAGATTATGACTAAGAACTACCGGGGGACTGTTTGCGGCTGCTAAGTGTTTTAGAGTTAAGAATATTGGAAAGATATCGGATGTAAAAATATTAGAAAAACTGCAAAAAATTAATTTTGTTGAGAATATAAGGAGTTCTACAACATAACATACGGCTGAAGAGATAGTAGTAGGGGCAGAGTAATTTAAGAAGAAAATAGGTTCTGGAAGCTGGAACATACCAAGGAATTTTATTGTGCCTGACCTCTTTATTTCATTAGAATTGACATTGCCACACCCTGTAGGTAGTATGAAGAATAATGATTCTCAATGATTGTTGATCAAAATGACATTTGAGAATCCATGTAAATCATTCCGTTATTCTTACGAATCAAGAGCTTTCATAGGTTCCTAATTAAGCAGAAGCTCTAATATATAATCGAGAGGATACTGATGATTTAGACCGATATCATACCGTTGAGATCCGTTACATAAATTACTCTACTTTTGACAGAACTTTCCGTACAAAACCAAAATATAACATTTCATTTTCTTTATCATTTAAGTTGATACAGAGGGTCAGTACACATTTAAATTTCGAATTCAAATACAAGCATTCCTCTCAGAAGTGGTGTTAAACAGTAAAAAGATCAACCAAACCTTGGAACAAAATACAAAAAACGAACTGAAAAAACCAATGTCTGACCTCGCGTACTCACCTCATCACACCTATCCAATCAACTACTTCACACTCATGCCACTTTGTCTGAGCGCAAATTTCCAAGAAAGCCCGGAAAATCATCACAAAGTGCACTTCACGACCGCGTCGTCGTTCAACCACCTATAACTACGTATATCTACTCGTACTTAAAGTCAGCCACCCACTGAAGGAAGGTGCCATCAAAATGCAGACCCTACCTACCCCGTTCTAGCCAACATTAACAATTGGCAACAACAAGGAACAAAAACAACAACCTAAGACTAACTAAGCCAGGAGTAGGTACATTTAATGGTGTCTTCTACTCCCACAGTTTAAATCTGCAACTTATCCACGCAGACAACAAGTCTGTTGGAGCAGCAGCACTAGCTCCATCACCAGCAGGAGTTCCAGCGACGGAAAAGACTGTCTCATACACCCTGCTCCCCAACCCCAATACCTTACCCACCTACTGTGTTAAGATACATTCATAGCGCACAGGAAAATCACAGGAGGCGTGGTGTTGAAAAACTTTAGCATCAGCATCCAAGCAAAAAATTCCTTCGGAGAGAGAAGAGACAAAAAATACAAAGTATAAATAATAAGAAATAAAAAAAAATAATTTCTTCTGTCGATTCATGTACACGAGCAGTAAAATGAAATTAATAAATAAAAAACTTACAGAACAGTGCTGTGTAAATTTGTGATGAAAAACTTAACCAGAATATGATTTTTCATATACCTACCTACTCTATTTTGAGTGTTTTAATTTTGTCATGTTTGTCTAGATACTGCCATGGAATACCGCAAGGAAGCAGATGAGAATGAGGCTGTTGTCTCAGGGCTCGCACTTTTAGAGACACGAAGAATCTAAAAATAGAGTATATTCTGAAGTTTTGTCTTAACTTGTGAATGGGTGATTCTACAAAGGATGGAATTTTCGGCGGCCCAAGAAATATTTTAAAATCCGTTCAATTATTTAATCTGTTCTTTTTTTTTTTATAAAATTAAATCTGAGTGATATCTACCTGGCCTTACAATATTATTACCGTTCTCTTATTTCAGGTCTCATACTAAGATGAATTCCACCGAAGTTAAGCCAAATAATACATCTTTGCTGCGAATTAGATAAATATTTTTTAGTAATTGCTTTTTTTTACAAAAAAAAAAATGAATTAAACTTTGTCCCCCGCATATTTCATATCAGTCCCCTTGAATATTGAAAAAGTCGAAAAAATCAAAAACTAGGATATCGATTGAGTTTCCAGTACTGGCAATTTGAAGTACCAAGTCTTCTTACAATAAAATCGTGGTGCAACTCGATTCTGTTTCTTATATTAGTACATATTGTGAAAAAGACATTTGTGCACATTTGTACAAAACAAATTTGTAGGCATATTTATTAGCAGTATAGAATAAATTTGTTTGTCCTTATCGCGATCAAAAATACAATTGACTCATCCCTTTTCTCAATCCCAAGCACGTCTGAAGTTGATTTTGTTTCGGTTAAAATAAAACTTCATAAAACGTCTGTTTATCTTATGTGTTTCTACATACTGCCTTCTCAACCTCTACAAACATATATGAAATTGCTGTTCGCGCGATCGATCATATAATAAAGCATTGCGATCCCCTAGATAAAGTTGTAATCTGTGGCGATTTCAACCTTCCTCACCTTAAATGGACTGTGTCGGACCACGGATCACATTACATTTGTAATCCCTCCTCGGCAAAAGAGTGTCTTTTTGTCGATCATTTAACTGATTCAAGCCTCTGTCAAATGAGTGGCGTTCTAAATAATATGGACCGACAACTTGACCTTATTTTCTCAACGGACCCAGATAACGCATTAGTCACTCTCTGCCCCCAAATTCTTGCAGCTATTGATAATTATCATCCTCCCTTATTACTAACGTTCTACCATATAACTCGTACGTAGAAAGTTCACCCACTTCACATCCTGTTTTGTATGATTTTCATAAAGCCCAATTCTCTAAAATTAACGATAATGTTAACCAAATTTCTTTTAATTTTGAAAATATGTCTGTTGAAGAAGCCACTAACATTTTTATAATGTATTACATTATTCAATTTCGTTAATTATCCCTTCGTACCGATGGCGATGTAGAGTTTCTCCTTCATCACCGCCTTGGTATAATCGCAGACTACGTTCGCTGCGTAATCAAAGGAACAAGCTCTGGGAAATTTTGCTACGCTCTCAGTGCCCAAATGACTACTCAAAGTATATTTTATATATATACTCCTTAGTTCCCGTTGTAGGCCCTTAATTACACCAGCACAGCATGGTTTCTTAAAAAGCAGATCCACCACCACAAACCTTGTAGAATTCGTTTCTTACACTCTAAAAGCCTTAGAAAACGGGAATGAAGTTGATATGGTCTCCACTGACTTTAGCAAAGCTTTCGACAAAATTTCTCACAGCCTCATAGCCTTTAAACTATCCTCTTTAGGTTTTGAACCCCTTTTCCTGCAATGGATTACTTCTTACCTAGAGAATCGTGAATATTGTGTCCGTTTCAGATCCACGCTTTCCAATCCTATTCTCGCCACTTCTGGTGTCCCCCAAGGTAGTCATTTAGGACCGCTCCTCTTTATCCTTACAATTAACGACATTGACATGGTCATTAAACACTGTCAAATATCCCTTTATGCTGACGATACAAAATTTTTCAAAATCATCGCAGCATCTGAAGACATATCTCTCCTCCAAACAGATTTCGATAGTTTTTCAACCTAGTGTACCAACAATTGCTTAGAGCTTAACATTAGCAAATGCCAGACAATGACCTTTTCGCGAAAGCGCATTAAAACAACTCCCCGTCTGTACTATATTCATAATCAACCCATACAAATAGTAGAAAAGATAAGGGATCTTGGCCTTTTATGTGACCGTGAACTAAAATTTTTATTTCATATTGATGAAATAATCCATAAGGCCAACTCAACATTAGGTTTTGTAAAAAGATGGTCTAAAGAATTTTCCAACCCTTACGTGACCCGATCGCTTTACATAGCGTTTGTCCGACCTTTACTTGAGTATGCGTCTCAAGTTTGGTCTCCATATCAAGATATACACATAACAAGAATAGAAGGCATCCAATGACGATTCCTTCGTTTTGCACTCAATGCCTTCCTTGGGATAATCTTTTGATCTTACCCCCGTATCGTGATCGCCTCCACCTGTTAAACCTTACCTCATTACAGGAACGTAGAGAAATAGCTGACATACTTTTTATACATCGGCTCCTCTCTGGATCAATTGACTGCTCCTCTCTCTACAACTCAATGTTTTTCAATACTAACACCCGTAACCTTAGAAACCGTCGCCTTTTCTATTTACTATCACACCCCACCTCCTATGGCCTTAATTAACCTCTGATCCGTATGCTCCGGTTGGTCAACTTGAATCCAGATTCATTCGATTTCAATACTAACACCAACAACCTCAAATTCCTTTTGTCCCACCCCCACCCTTAGCTATAAGTTTAGATTTAAGTTAGTTTTTAAGTTATACTTATAGCTTGAATTAAGCTGAATAAATGGGGGTTAAGCCCCCACTAAAATTAATAAAACTGTAATATAATATATATATGTTTTGTTGTTTTTTTAAGTAAAACCTTAATATCGTTTTTGCGCAAAAACCATTAAAAACCTCAGTCCCCTGGATAATAAATGAACAAATGATATTTTATTCAGAAACCTGAGAAATTTTTAGTTATGTTGAACTTCGAACTTTATTGCGAAATATTTTTAAAATTTTTAAAAAGAAAATAATTTACTTTAAATTGATTCTAAGTAGAAAAAAAGATTTTATTATAATATATTATATTCTTTTAATAAAATGCTAAGTTATATGTATTAACCATGAATTTGTATGTTAATGAAGACTAGATAATTAAATTTAATTTCTATATTTCAATGTGTACCCAAGAGAAAATACAAAAAAAATAAGAATTTATTCAGTTCCCTTAAAAAAAACTCAGTCTCCTGAACATCCTTTTTCAAAAAAGTCCTTAAAATCGTCATTTTTTATTTTTTTGACTGACTGCTTTCAACAATGCAAAGAGACGTTCTAATGATCAACTAGAACAACTTTTACGTCTTTGGCTTCCAAAAATGTCGTGCCGAAATTTGTAACATTTTATTCATTTATTTATTTTATTTATTTATTATACGGATGATCAATATATCTCCTGCTATAGAATTTCCTGAAGGTAGGCTTAATTTTACTGTCGATCTTCGTGTTTTTTGTCTTAGTGTGGTTCTTATAGCGTTCTTGTATACGATTAAAAAAGTCTTCGCTTGTGCTTTTTATAAGAGTCCATTTTTGGAATCACTACCCTTTGTGTATAACTGAGCGATGGTGGAAGGAATTATTTTAAATAGGTACACAGCCATTAGAGTTTGATGATGTATGTACAACATACTGCATACAGTGCAGTGCGAAACTATTTAACGAATTTGCTTTTTTATAAATTAAATCTTTTTTTTATTTCCATATTAAGACGAAGTTGAAGGTTGTTTGGTGGGAGAACTTAATGAATTAATATCTACATTCTACACATAGTACAAAACCAAAAAACTATCGAAAATTGAATACAAATTTATATCAGACCTAAGACGTTATGCAATTATAACTTGAATGTCTTTTTGTTAAATCTAAATTAACCAGGTTTTTGAAAGAAAGCCATCTTTATCTAATTTTTTTATTTGTCAATTGGAATACGGCTTTTACCAAGTCATACCTACAAGATTTGTAAAAACAAACAATTTAGCAATAGCAATAACCTAAAAAAGAAAATAAATCTTTGCCCATTTAGACCAAACGTCCGTTCAAACATTTAAAAATAATGGCGCAAAATTTTAAACATTTAAAACCTACTCTAAATCAATTTTAGAATGGGAGTTGACTTCAAGTATTGAGTATAAAACGAGAACCGACTTTTTATTTATTTTAAAGGACATAAACTATACTTTAACGTTAAAGAGCTCATCTTACTTTAACATCAGCAAATAGCTAGTTTATCTTTTAAAAGTATAGTTTATCCATATTGACAATGGTCATTTTTCATACCGAAGCAAATCGAAGAAAAAATGTTTAGGTACTGATGTTTTATTCGATTTTTTAAAGATGTTTTTTGTAAATAGACTGAATCATTGAATATTATAAATTCGAGGTAGTACCAGTATATAAAATGTACGTTTTCGGCGAAAAATTATTTGGTTTTAAGTTGTCTGTTCTTTTTACTTTTTTTTTGTGTTTTTGTAGTTGTGTGAGTTATGTATCTGTCAAATTAAGGGTTGTTCAACGCAAATTGGCTTAGGTTCTGTTGTAAAACGCACATTAGTTAGAAGAGTTGTCTAACGTGATTAAAATAATGAAAAAGTTAGAAAAAGTCTCCAAGCTAAACGACTGCGTTAAGTAGAGCCGGTTTTATTGCTTAAACGAGAACTCTTTAAAATTTTGCGCCAATGAAATTATTTCACGTATAGATGTCATGGATACGCTTCCGTCTGCCAAAGTGAACATATTAAATACAGATTTAAATCTACATCTATAAAAATAATTGTATTACATTATATATTTTAACTAAGGGCAACGAAAGAGAAATAGGAATTGCCGTAAATTTAGTTTATGGATAGCAAAAAAAGCATGAGTGGATTTAAATCTACTCAAAGGTTTTATTCAGCCCAAGCACTTCTAGGTCGCTCGATAATGACGATTTTTATGTTCTCTGCTCGTTTTAGCTTCTTAACCGTCTCCAAAACAAGTCGCATTTTCAATTAAAATCACTTGTATTCGTCGGTGTCTCAACCATTTTCAATAAGACCTTTGACAAAAATTCACATAATATCCTATTCAAGCTGTCAAGTCGATTACTGACCGTGGTATTATTGAGTGGTGTTGAGATTATTCTTTAAATAAACTCAGCACTTAGTGAAAGGATATGGTGCAAAGAATCTCCTATCATCTATATGACCTGCTACTAAATTTGTTCGCCCCCTTCTTGAATATGCCTGTCAAGTGTGATCCCCTTATCAAAAGAAATATGTATATATTTAGAATCGAGAGCATTTAACGTTCTTTTCTTAGTCTTTGCGTTCGTGGTCTATTTGATTCTACCTGTACTCCGTATCGAGATTCGAGACCGACTTCCATTAATTAACTTGAGTACGGTAGAAGAAGGAAAATAAAGAAGCGACATACTGTCCATTCATCGGCTACTTTCAGCATTTGTGCAGTGCACAACTCTTTACAACTCGAAATCCTTGTTTCTTTGTTTTAAGTTATAGTAAGAGCTACATTAAAATAGACTGAGAATTAAATTAATTAAATTAAATTTTAGGAATTCTTTTATTAGATTTTGCAATTTGATATGATTTTTTAAAAAAATGTGTGCAATAATTATTTAAAATTTTCTCATTTATGTCTGGTCTTTCTAAAATATAGCCTCTTTACCTCTTGAAGAATTGAACAAACTTCCAGTAGTGAATTAAATCCTCACGTTCATTATGTATACGGACGCAAAAAGTTTTTGATACGAGTAGATCTATCTTTTTTGGAAGTTTGGAAGTTTAAATTAAGCATTTCTGTTCTATCGTGTATAATTTAACTTTATTTTCCAAACTTAAATTATCCGTTAAATACTTACAAGAAACTAGTCGATGATTAAGCTTTTTTTAAGTTGACCGTAGGAGCGAGGAAAAAGAAGCTCAGTGGATATTACCCAAAATGATCCTTCAGTCAAGAACTGCAATAAAGTTACAGCAGGTTGCTTGCATTTTTTCGAAGTTATTTGATTAATTTAGTCTAGTGAGTCTAAGATCATATTCAAATATTCCCTTTTTGGATCTTAGCAGTGACAACATTTTAAATTTCTCCACATTATCGTTGTTCTTTTCACTGGTAACAACTAAAATATTTTATAAAATCAACCACTCTGCCCTCCTCAGTAATAGTCCAATCAAATTAGTATTTTATATCTACAAAAAATACTGCGTCGAATTTTTTTTTGTTTGTTTCTTAAAGAGTACCTATTGGAGAATGTAAATCCAAAAAGTTCGAACAAAAAGCGCCTATGCGTTGTCCGCCATTTTGAAAAAGGCTTTGGAAAGCTTGAACTCGATTTTCTCGGCTCCTATCATATATAGAGCTGTCTTTTTTTTTAGGTTTGTACGTTAAAATATCTTCTTTGACTTTTGTTGAGAAAAAAATTTGTAACCTCTTTCCAAAAAAAAGTTATCGACGAAAAACTGTCGAGATTTTGAAGTGAAAAATGGTTTTTAACGTTTATCTCGCCTCATGTTTATCTGATCGAAAAAATACTTAAGGTGTTTTTTATAGATCACTTTATTTTCTACATTTTGGTATATTTAAATTTTATGTGCGACAAAAACTGTAGGAAATATAACCTGTCAAAATGGCCAATAGCCTGCGAAAATTTAAAAAAAAAATTTACTCACGTTTGAAAATTTTCAAATTTGATTATGTTCATTATGAAATTTAAAGAAACAGTTCAAACTCTTTTCCACAACACCACCGAGGAAGAGTTACGGCGCATTTTTTTTAATATGGGGTCTCCAGGAGGTATAATCCAGATCCAACGATGTTGATAGCAACGTTTTGGGAGCCGCCGGAGAAAAAGTTTTTATTGCGTTGTTCAATGGGAAGGAAAATGGGTCACTGGATTCTTTGCCATACAGCGACTTTGTTAAAACGTCAAAAAAACTAAGTTAAATCTACGAGTATCTTCATTACCTCCTGGTGCAACAGCTGCTCGGCAACACACATTCCGTACCTACCATCAAGTACAGACTTGGATCGATGTTCACCATGACCCACTAAAATGGGGTTGGAAAAGAACTCCGAGAGGATTAGAGCCAGTTACAACCACTCAGGATCCAGCTCCACAAAGCATATTGCAAACTATACCCTGCAAATGCAAGGGCCAGTGTGGCCAAGCTTGTGGCTATCGGAAAACTGGTCTGAATTGTTCCTTATTATGTTTCTACTGCAGTGGAAAAACATGCGAGAATGTTCCTACCTTGCAAAATTGCAAGTGAAGACTTTTCGTCACCTGAAAACATTGAAGAAACTACCATTGACGATCCCAGCACAAACAAAGTTAATATGATCATTGATGTCCGCACGCCTAGCCCCAAAAAAAAAAGAGATAAGAACGACATGAAAAAAACTATGCCACATTGAGCTATCGATAGGCTGATATAGAAACGAAAACGATTTAATCGTGGATTATACCTCCTGGTGACACCACATTAAAAAAAACGCGCCGTAACTCTACCTCGGTGGTGGTGTGGAAAAGAGTTTGAACTGTTTTTTTAAATTTCATAATGAAAATAATCAAATTTGAAAATTTTCAAAAGTGAGTAAATTTTTTTTTTAAATTTTCGCAGGCTATTGGCCATTTTGACAGGTTATATTTCCTACAGTTTTTGTCGCACATAAAATTTAAATATACCAAAATGTAGGAAATAAAGTGATCTATAAGAAACAACTTAAGTATTTTTTTGATCAGATGAACATGAGGCGAGATAAACGTTAAAAACCATTTTTTACTTCAAAATCTCGACAGTTTTTCGTCGATAACTTTTTTTTTTTGGACAGAGGTTTCAAATTTTTTCTCAACAAAAGTCAAAGAAGATATTTTAACGTACAAACCTAAAAAAAAAGACAGCTCTATATATGATAGGAGCCGAGAAAATCGAGTTCAAGCTTTCCAAAGCCTTTTTCAAAATGGCGGACAACGCATAGGCGCTTTTTGTTCTAACTTTTTGGATTTACACTCTCCAATAGGTACTCTTTAAGAAACAAAAAAAAAAATTCGACGCAGTATTTTTTGTAGATATTTCGAATTAATTTATTTAATTTGACTGGACTAAAAAGTTTGAATAAATATAATGCATGCAAATATTGAAGTCATAAACATTTATTTTTGAGCCCTCTGTTATATCGTTGCTAAAAAACTTTTTATATTTGCATATAAATCATTCCCACTGCTTTAATACACTCCCTTGGAATAATGGTTAGTGCATTGGACTGTCATGAAGAAGATCTTGGATTCGATTCTCAGCCGCTGCAAGAAAGTACCGCTGCAAGGGTGTACCGTGTACTGCCTCTTGCGAGGAATTGACAAATCCTCCATGTCATGGAAATTGCTGCTCATTAGCCGTTCGGAATCAGCAGAAAATTGTAGGTCCCCTCCGTTCCTGGTTACACGCACACAGGAATGGTTGAGAGTTGTAAGTCACTAGGTCCTGGTTCACTTCGGCTGTTGCACCACCAAATTTATTTATTTATTTATTATTAGACTCTCTTCGATTTTGTTTTTGTAGTCTCGATGGAAACATTGTCTGAGATACATTAATGTTGTTACTAGTTGAGGTTTGTGCAGACGGAAGAAAGTACCACTCTTTCAAGCAGATTTTTTAAAAATTTGACAGATGTAGGTTAAGTTAATGGGGTGACAGTTAGTTAGATCAATGTAGATCCGCTGTGACTCCCATGTTTTGAAACCTATGATAATCCTATTACATTCAGCTAGCTATAGCCTGAATGTCGGAGGGTACTTCTAAGTTATTGAGGAAATTTCTGTCATCACATTATCTCCCGGTTGATGAGAGGCTTGATAAATCATCCCAACATCGGACCCGTTCTTCAAGTCTCTGAAGAAGCGTCTCACTAGGAGCCTGATTATACCTATAGTACAGGGCAGTGACACAGATAGTGAGGAATATCCACACGTATCTCCTTGTCACCGAATCCTCTGCATAAGTTGTATTATTTTACTGTGGTAACCCAGTTAGTTGTAACCGGTGGTGATGCTCACGAGAATAGAAAGACACTTTTTACTCTGTTGGATGATTATGTCTGTTTTTTGTTTGCTGAAACCAGGTCATTGTTTTCTTATAAGACAGGTATCGAAGTCCATCTTATTTGTTATAGCTAGAATTTTGCTTTCGAATTAAGATCATGTGTAAGCGCTTTCATTATCCGATTGCAATGTCAGAAAACTCTTTTGTTGCCGCTTGGCTATCAATGAAAAGCTTGTAGTATCGCCATCATTGAGACTCTTGTCTAGCAGCTTTCACCACTGCCAGGACCTCAGCTTAAAAGATACTGCTGTAATCAAAAAGTATACATTTTCTGGCTAGTCCAAGGGTTTCTAAACAGAACCCTGCACCAAAACCAGTATCCACCTTCGAACTGTCGGTATATTTTAATATCATCGCAAATTGATGACTCGTTGATTTGCAAGTCCTCTGTGCTAGGAGAAGCGATCGTAAACGTCTTTAAAATGCCTTAAAGAGGTGTTATGTAAACATTACATACCCATTATCCCGTGTATTTCTATGTATGGCACTGTGTCTCCAGCTATCAGTTTGGTTAAGTCGCTATCGTTTTGAAAATTTAAAAGACCAGCACAATTGAGTCCATACTTCCACCAGTTCTTCAGCTATCGTCTTTGCATTTCGCGCGATATTTATTATTAAATTACATTCGAGTCTTATGTTATGACTTAACGCCCGGATATGCGCTTCAAATTTTTTTACCTTTTTTCGAATTGTTTAAAACAGTTTAGATTTCAACTGAACATATCCTCCTTTTAAATACTTTAAAAAATTAAATTAGATTTGATATAAATTAGATCTCACATGGACTCATCAGTAGTTGTCTGTAAGGACCTTGTCAATAAGTCCAAATAGAGCTAAGTCTTCTATTGGGTGATTTATTTCAGTAGTATATAGAATTTGTATTATAAAAACCTTCATATAAATTAGATCTACTCGTAGGTGTATACTTGAGACCAAAATTTGCTTAAAAGAAAAAAAAAACATAAACTTAAATGCCTTCCACCCATAGGTTTTCTTTGTAAGTTGAAGGGGAGGGGTTTGTTTTCTGTTAACAAGCATATAATTTACTCGTACTGTGTATATAACAGAGAACTCGGCGGGGCAGTAGTATTATCCTTAAAACACATATTTTTAGAAGAAAGACGACCATCTGACGAAAATGACATCATTTGTCACTCAAGGCTGACGAAATTCATTACTAGTGCGCGTCCCACCCATACAAGAAAATAATTAAATACTATTAATAGTTCGTATGCACGCGTTTAAGCAGAGTGAGTGAATATTTTGAAAGGTCTACCCTCGCATCCTTTCGTTGATGGCCATTCCTGGATTAACTAACAATGTGCAAGGACACCTTTGAATGAATACTAACCTAATGTATACTATCCTAATCGGATAAAAATCATAATTATTGTTATTATCATTTTTATTATTTACTTTGCTTATTATATTACTGCGTGAATCACTGATTCAAATTAATTAAATAATTAAAATTCCGCACCTTGTTTCGTTTTCGTTTCAGATGGTGTTGCATGTTAGTTTGGTTAAGCGGACGCATAAGCTTTCATCATTAATAACGTCATTTGTCAACGGTGTCTTTGTAACTCGTTTTATGGGATAATGAGCTTCACTATTTTGTAAATTTGGGCATGTGTATGAATATGATGCGTGCAGTAGGAGGACATGCGTTTCACAAGACAGCCAGCTGATGAATTGCCTTCAAAAATTGAGAGGTAATGGGTTCATGTATTTCTTTTAATAAAGCAGACTTGGAACGCAAAAACCAGTAGATATATAAGAAGATAATAAAACATGGTTTGGACGTTTAAAGCATTCCAATTTTCCAATATTGAACACAGATTTTCTCTAACATCACTTGTGACCAACTAGGGTATATAAATTATATTTCCTTTCGAGGAACGGAACGGAAGCACTAAGCTAACCCTCTTCAACGGGCAAAATCCTTTTTGAAATATGATGAGAAAACCAAATCTGTCGATAGGATAGAAGGCGGCGCCGGATTTGTAATAAATTGCCCAGTCTCAGCAGGGACTTTGCGAGCCATATGTAAATTTCGAATAGCAAGAGTCTTCTTCTCATTCCAGAACAACTCGAACGTCGATATTCAAAATTCGTTCCATCGTTGTAAAAGCAGTGACGATGAGATAAACTCTTTCGATTCAAAGAAAATCCACCCCACAGGGTTCGACGACAACGACTTTCACATCCCCTTTATTTCAAGAAATATGACATTCAAATACTTTGGCATATTCAATTCCATTATTTTATGATATCACTATATGAATTCCAGCATAACAATAGACAGTTTGATGAAGCAAACCAATAAATCAGTTTTTTTTTATTTCCATCGAAAAACCGGGAAACCCACAAGATTTGGGTTGAAAGGGGTGGCTTATAAAATGGCTATAGGAAGCATTGTCTTTTTATTTTTTACGAACATCTTTTATTGTGCTTTTTGTCATGTTCTTCTTCATTGACTCCGCTGTGTGTGTTTGAAGTACTTAGTCGCATTTTAGCATTTTGTCAATTGTGTGAATGTCAATTTCAATATTTCCAAAATAACAATATAATTTTATGAGCATCAAGTCGATTGTCATGCATGCAAATGTCCTCATTTGTGACTTATGTGTCTGGAATGAGTGCTTGGTAAGGACATAGAGTGATTGAAAAAGTTAATACAAACGAACTTTGGTTTAATTAAAGCCGAAGGAGTGATTTATTGAGGAATCTCTTTTGAAGATTAATTTTATTTATTTATTATTATTATTACTGTGAAGCTATGTAGTGTGACCCTCCTGGAAGTAGCGTGTCCTTCCCGAAGAGAAAGAAAGATGAAATACATCAGAACATCTTGTGGATAATTTCTAGAGAAAAATGTTGATTTAAAAAAAAAAGATTTTATTTTGACTTGGTGTTTAATTAAAAATAACAAACTTGTACAAACTGAAACAAAAGGACAAAGGGTTAACATTCACTTATAATGGTACTTTTTCTAAAATAAATTTCATTTCTTTTATTGTAGCTGAATTATTATTATACATTTTTTTTTTCTTAAATCTATATTGCACAATTTACAGAGATTTGATATGAAGCTACCTTACTACTGAAAAATTATTACAAATGTGTTTGAATACTACAGATTTTAAATAAGCATTTATTGAAGGAAAAGCTACAGAAAAAACCTTTTTTTAAGAGATGAGATAGAGAGAAGGGGAGGGAATAAAAAAAAACCTCCGTCAAATCAGTGACTTTTTACAAAATTAAGTTAAAATAAATTGAATAGAACAAAATTATTAAAGCAACAAAAGGAAGTGTGTTTGACAGAATTAAATATACAAATACATTAGTAAATAAACATATGTATAAACAAACAAGCAAATATATAATCGAATTGATTAATTGATAAATAAATAAATAATTAAATAAATGAATAAGTTAATACACAAATAAATAAATAAATAAGTTAATACACAAATAAATAAATAAACAAATAAATAAATGAATAAATAAATAAATAAATAAACAAATAAATAAATAAATAAATAAGTAAATAAATAAATAATTTATAAATAAACGTCTTTAAAAATTAATACAAATATATTTGTTTTAATGCTCATAAAGTCAGATTTGAGATGAGGTAGTTATCGGATGAACTACAGGATAATTCGTATCTATTGGAGAGATAAATTATTCTAGAGGGAACTCTTTCAATGTTTGTTATTCTACGTAATTCGTTTGTTGAATAGTGCCATGGCAAATTAAGCATCATTTTTAAAATTTTATTTTGCATTCTTTGTAACTTTATTATGTTACTTTTTGCACATTTTCCCCATACAGCATGATGCTTTGAAAAATCACTTTATAAATGATTAATTTATTTTCAACACTAAGCTTTGAATTTCTATTAATAAAGGGATAAAGGATTTTCATTGTCAGGTTAACCTTGTTTAATGTTTGCTGGATGTGTAATCCGAAAGTTAGCGTTTTGTCAAGATGCACTCCCAGATATTTGGCACTGGATTGCCATTCCGTCTGAGTTCCATTAATTGTTAACCTTCGGCTGGGTTTTAAAGCAAGCTTTTCTTTTTCTGGTGAAAAAAACGGCTTGAGTCTTTCCAGCATTTAATTTAATTTTCCACTTATTAAGGTAGTTATTTACAGTATTCAAAGCTGATTGGAAATTGGTTTCAATAACGAAACAATTTAAATCCGCCGAATAAATACAAGTTTCATCTGCAAAGATATCGACTTCACAGTCCCTGAGCTCAGGAAAGTCAGATGTATATATCTTATACAGGAATGGGCCCAAAACCGATCCTTGGGGAACACCAGCAAGAATATCTTTCGAGTCTGAACATGCTGCGTTGATAGAAACTTTAAAGGTTCGTTCGGTTAAAAATGAAAAAAATTATTTTATTTATGTACCGTGGAAAATTCAGGGTTGTTAGTTTATTTACTAGACCTTTGTGCCATACAGTATCGAAAGCTTTCTCGACATCAAGTAATACTAAGCCTGTACTTTTCCCTAGTCTGAAGTTATTTTTTATGTCTCTAGTTATCCGGTGTACTTGATGCACTGTACTGTGATGATATCTAAATGCAAATTGCTCTGCGGGCAAGATGTTATGTAAATTCAAGTGGTTGATAATGTTGTTTTTGATAATTTTTTCCAGACATTTGCTAATTGAACTAAGTAAGCTAATTGGTCTATAGCTGCATGGCATAGAAGAATTCTTTCCTGGCTTAAGAAATAAATTTCATTTCTTCACCAACAAATAATCTTCTCAGCTATCTTGAAATCATTGTATTGGGATTTCAATGATAAAGATTATTATTTTTTCTGAAGGGTTTTCCAAGGCTGGTAGAGGAATGGACTGTACATAAAAACAAACTTACTCTTTCTTTCTTTGGGGAAGCCATCAATTTCTAGGAAACAAATTCTTCAACTTGAATTTTATTTTTTTTGTATTTTTTAACTGATTTTAGTTTTTGTTCGTTAACTTGATTAATAATAATTTTTGTAAAATTGTACATAAGAAAACTGACAACTTGAAAGAAAAAATATCAACAAGTGGAGTAAAAGTAACAATTAATAAAAAGCAGTGTCTCATGTGACATAGCATTTTGAAGCTGACGTTTGGGTACAGGTGATTTGGCAAATCACTTGAAATCTTCCATATCATTTCGGTTTCCTACTAACCACTTTCCAAATGCATCACTTGATTCAGTTATTTCAAAGTCTGGAGTTATACACGTTTTTGAATATGTCTATACTCTGAAAGACAGTAAGGTCCCCGGTGCAGATTCAACCCCGACAACGTTTTACAAATATGGTACAAACATGCTTACTAATTTACTTTTTCAAAGGTACTGTTATCATTCCCATCTATACAAAAGAAGCCCGTCTTGTCTAGGAGACTATTGCGATATCTCGACCGCTTACTACTAAAGGGTGGTGTTGAAACACTTCCTACCGAATGGATAAAACAAGAAAATCATATCTCGTTTTAGAACAGGTTACTCTAACGTTGACTAAATTTTTGTTATAAATAAATTTGGTGGTGCAACAGCCGAAAGAGAACCAGGACCTTGTGGCCTACAACTCTCAACCATTTCTGTTTGCGTGTTGCCTACAATTTTCTGCCTTTTCCGAACGGCTAATAAGCAGTACTTTTCATAACAAGAGATACTCTTAGACGATTTGTCAATTTTTTGTTATGATGCCCAAATAAGGGGATATAAACAGTACAACTCAGTAGACAATCTCTTAAGGTTATAGATACATAATGTATGAGTTTTTTAATGTATTTGTATCAAATTTTTCATCTCACTTTTATTTTAATAACCCCTTAAGGTTATGTTTGAGTATAGTGCGAGCGCTTATGAGATTTTGAGAAGATTTAAAAGGACATACGATGCATATTGGTTTTGAATGTTTAAATATCTTAACGCGCATCAGTAGGAATGCATCTTGCTATTTCACTAGAACTAAAATAATGAAAGACAACGACGCCGATGTGCTCGAAAAATGCAAATGTTTCTGTCATACTTCTATCGCCTATCATTTTTGAAGCTCTTTCTTGAATGCTATCCAAGAGACGCAAGTGGTTTATTGGTGCCCTTGTCTAATTATAGGAATAATTGTACTCGAGCTTTCGACGAGCATTATAAAGTTTTTGTTTTTTAGCATATTAACATCCTGATAAGCCTAATAAAGTTTTTGTTTTTGTGTTATAATAACATTCTGATATAGGCACGCAAATACTAGCATATCGCACTTTGAATGTTAGAAAAGTATATTTTAAAAGGTTAAAATTCATATTCATATTAGGTTGACTTTCTTAAAACACGTTTTTAACGTGAATTAAAATATGCTTCACTGGATTTAATACAATTTTGTACCAAATATGGTCTTACTAGATTTTAGATTCCATTTTTTCCTGCAGTGCACACCACCTAATATAAATTTGGATTTGAAATAGCAATGAAACCTTTTTCATGTTACCTCAACTCAAACGATTGTGAATGAAAACCTTAGGCAGGTGAAGTGGAAGATTTTTAACTCTAACCTTCAACTACAACTTGGTCTTCGTCAATGAACAATGAATAATTTTACTCATTTAATATTTAATTAAGAAAATATTTAATAGAAACAAAATGAAAAACACATACCTCCCCAAATTATTTACACACTACTCACATAGTTTAAGGGCTTTCTATTTTTAAGTTTTCCATGAAGCAATTACAAACAATCGTAAATTAAATGGAAGTTAAACTAAAAAAGGGATCAAAGGAATTCTTTAAATCGTTTGGATAGAACATGTCTACTACGTTTATTTTACATGAACAAATCGCTTGGGGAGATATTCTTTCCAAACTACTTTCACTCTTTTCAATCCCAGGACTTAGATTTTATTATGATTTTTAAGTCTGTAAACGTATGTAGGTATATTTTATTTGTTTCTGACAGATGTTTTAACAAAGCTGTATTTTACGAAATAAAATGATAGATAAAGAATGAAGTGACGCTCGTGTCATTGGTCGAATATAACATATACATATACACAAAACATCAACTTAAGTATTAAAATATTATATATGTACATACTTCATTATTTTAGTTTTATTTTATCAAAACGTTCATTGAGATGCCAAGAGCGGAACATTGAGCGATTGAAAAATAAAAATGAAGAAATATTCCAAGGTTGGTCGCTATATGCTTCTATTTCTAGGACTGAGAGGATCATTATAAAGGCTAGGTTTTCCTTACTTTCAAACATGAAAAGTTGAACCAGCCAAATTGGAGCGAGAAAAATCTATTTCTAAAGATGACAGTACAAGTGCCATGTAGCCGAAAGCGTCATAGGTTACCAACCACCCAGAGGAAGAATTCGCGATATAGTGCTCAATACGGGCAACTGAAACAATTCACAGAAGATGCACCACGTGAATACGAGTAAGTTGCAGCAAACAAGAGCAGCAAGAGAAGAGTATTGAGCAAGGAGATCAAATAGTCTCGCGATCGAAACAACACTTGCAAAATGTTATAACAAAAAGGAAAACGAAAGTAACGAAGTCACCAAACCACAAGTCAAAGTTGATGTTTTCAAGCATTTCTAGCAACATTCCAATTTGGGAACCAAGTGGAGCGATTGAAAGAGCAAGCAGACAACCCGCTTCCAATCAATAAAGCACCCACCCAGAATAGCCGAGGAACCATAATAGTCGATGATGAAGTAGATATTCGAACATCCAATTTCGGATGTAAAGAAATTTCTCGACTTCGAAAAATATGCAGTGGATGCTATGAGAGAGTTCTAGTTTTTGTTTGTTTTTCATTAAACAAATAACCGTCGATACAACAGAAGATATCAATGTATGCGGTAATGGAAGATTTCCGGTGCCATATACCTCCAAGGATTATCTATGTTTGTTAAATAAAAAGAAACTTGATTTTTTAAATATAATTTGCACATAATTGGTCAACATTCTTGGAGATATTTGAGGATCTAAAAGTTTCATCTTCATTTATATTGTGGAATACATCATTGGTGAAGTAGAGCTCCGGATATGTATCAAAAGGGCTTCGATATTGGAACCCACTCTTTGTTATGCTTGACTCTAGACCTCCTTGGAACGAATAAACAAGTTGCGAAGCAAACGCAAACCGCTTGGTCACAAAATATATTTTAACAAAATTAAGCAATGAAAGTTTATGTCCGATGTTCGAGTCGTGTTTTGCTAAGCAAAAAGTTCTAATTTTAATATTGAACGTTTAGTTCATAAAAAACATAAAAATGTATCGCGTTAAAAAGTAATTCTCGTGCCAGGTTTCTAATCGTTGCTAATCAAAGATCCTCGTGTCATAAAACCCTGTCTCCTCCTTACGCCTTACTCGTTGTCATATACGACCATAAATTGAATCTAAAAGTCAACGTGCACGAAACAATCCTATGTTCATATACGCCTATACCCATCATCATCGTCCTGATGTCATCAGCGGCTTTCTTTTTGTTGTATACCTATTTATTTTCTTAATATGTACCTAAAATTTGTTCAGTTTTTATTTAAAGTTTCTAAATTTAAAAAAAAATTGCAAATTCGACACAATTAAAATAATTGCGGTATTAGATACATAGATGGATAGATACATTTTTATATCTTGAATTTTATATTAAGGCTAACAGTTTTTATACATTCTTGAATAAGGTTTTAAAACTGTCATATTATGTCATCGGCCTGAGTAGCTTAATTTTATTTACAATTTTTGTGAAATAATGAATTTAAAATTAATACAATTTAGATTGGTTTTATTTTAGTTTATTTCAATCAAGTTTTTAGGACTCTCAGATTAGTTAAAACGAATATAATATTATTGTATTAATAATTATTACCACGATTTAGGGACTTTTCTTAAATTGGTGAAATAAAAAATAATTTGTTTGAGGCCTTTTAGTTTAGCTTTCGGTGAATATTCGGGATATGGAAAACTAGTATAGAAGCATCCGATCTGTACCATTCAGATTACCCATAATCTTCTCCCCCTGCCTTACATTTTGGAAGTGAGCCCTCCGTGTCTCTTTCAGCAACGGACATACCCCAATGAATTGTTTTATATCCTTCCGCTCCTACAACTAACAGATACTGTAATTTTCCGAGTTCTTATTGAATTTAAGTTTAAGTTTAAGTTTAAGTTTAAGTTTAAGTTTAAGTTTAAGTTTAAGTTTAAGTTTAAGTTTAAGTTTAAGTTTAAGTTTAAGTTTAAGTTTAAGTTTAAGTTTAAGTTTAAGTTTAAGTTTAAGTTTAAGTTTAAGTTTAAGTTTAAGTTTAAGTTTAAGTTTAAGTTTAAGTTTAAGTTTAAGTTTAAGTTTAAGTTTAAGTTTAAGTTTAAGTTTAAGTTTAAGTTTAAGTTTAAGTTTAAGTTTAAGTTTAAGTTTAAGTTTAAGTTTAAGTTTAAGTTTAAGTTTAAGTTTAAGTTTAAGTTTAAGTTTAAGTTTAAGTTTAAGTTTAAGTTTAAGTTTAAGTTTAAGTTTAAGTTTAAGTTTAAGTTTAAGTTTAAGTTTAAGTTTAAGTTTAAGTTTAAGTTTAAGTTTAAGTTTAAGTTTAAGTTTAAGTTTAAGTTTAAGTTTAAGTTTAAGTTTAAGTTTAAGTTTAAGTTTAAGTTTAAGTTTAAGTTTAAGTTTAAGTTTAAGTTTAAGTTTAAGTTTAAGTTTAAGTTTAAGTTTAAGTTTAAGTTTAAGTTTAAGTTTAAGTTTAAGTTTAAGTTTAAGTTTAAGTTTAAGTTTAAGTTTAAGTTTAAGTTTAAGTTTAAGTTTAAGTTTAAGTTTAAGTTTAAGTTTAAGTTTAAGTTTAAGTTTAAGTTTAAGTTTAAGTTTAAGTTTAAGTTTAAGTTTAAGTTTAAGTTTAAGTTTAAGTTTAAGTTTAAGTTTAAGTTTAAGTTTAAGTTTAAGTTTAAGTTTAAGTTTAAGTTTAAGTTTAAGTTTAAGTTTAAGTTTAAGTTTAAGTTTAAGTTTAAGTTTAAGTTTAAGTTTAAGTTTAAGTTTAAGTTTAAGTTTAAGTTTAAGTTTAAGTTTAAGTTTAAGTTTAAGTTTAAGTTTAAGTTTAAGTTTAAGTTTAAGTTTAAGTTTAAGTTTAAGTTTAAGTTTAAGTTTAAGTTTAAGTTTAAGTTTAAGTTTAAGTTTAAGTTTAAGTTTAAGTTTAAGTTTAAGTTTAAGTTTAAGTTTAAGTTTAAGTTTAAGTTTAAGTTTAAGTTTAAGTTTAAGTTTAAGTTTAAGTTTAAGTTTAAGTTTAAGTTTAAGTTTAAGTTTAAGTTTAAGTTTAAGTTTAAGTTTAAGTTTAAGTTTAAGTTTAAGTTTAAGTTTAAGTTTAAGTTTAAGTTTAAGTTTAAGTTTAAGTTTAAGTTTAAGTTTAAGTTTAAGTTTAAGTTTAAGTTTAAGTTTAAGTTTAAGTTTAAGTTTAAGTTTAAGTTTAAGTTTAAGTTTAAGTTTAAGTTTAAGTTTAAGTTAAGTTTAAGTTTAAGTTTAAGTTTAAGTTTAAGTTTAAGTTTAAGTTTAAGTTTAAGTTTAAGTTTAAGTTTAAGTTTAAGTTTAAGTTTAAGTTTAAGTTTAAGTTTAAGTTTAAGTTTAAGTTTAAGTTTAAGTTTAAGTTTAAGTTTAAGTTTAAGTTTAAGTTGAAGTTTAAGTTTAAGTTTAAGTTTAAGTTTAAGTTTAAGTTTAAGTTTAAGTTGAAGTTTAAGGTTAAGGTTAAGTTTAAGTTTAAGTTTAAGTTTAAGTTTAAGTTTAAGTTTAAGTTTAAGTTTAAGTTTAAGTTTAAGTTTAAGTTTAAGTTTAAGTTTAAGTTTAAGTTTAAGTTTAAGTTTAAGTTTAAGTTTAAGTTTAAGTTTAAGTTTAAGTTTAAGTTTAAGTTTAAGTTTAAGTTTAAGTTTAAGTTTAAGTTTAAGTTTAAGTTTAAGTTTAAGTTTAAGTTTAAGTTTAAGTTTAAGTTTAAGTTTAGGTTTAAGTTTAAGTTTAAGTTTAAGTTTAAGTTTAAGTTTAAGTTTAAGTTTAAGTTTAAGTTTAAGTTTAAGTTTAAGTTTAAGTTTAAGTTTAAGTTTAAGTTTAAGTTTAAGTTTAAGTTTAAGTTTAAGTTTAAGTTTAAGTTTAAGTTTAAGTTTAAGTTTAAGTTTAAGTTTAAGTTTAAGTTTAAGTTTAAGTTTAAGTTTAAGTTTAAGTTTAAGTTTAAGTTTAAGTTTAAGTTTAAGTTTAAGTTTAAGTTTAAGTTTAAGTTTAAGTTTAAGTTTAAGTTTAAGTTTAAGTTTAAGTTTAAGTTTAAGTTTAAGTTTAAGTTTAAGTTTAAGTTTAAGTTTAAGTTTAAGTTTAAGTTTAAGTTTAAGTTTAAGTTTAAGTTTAAGTTTAAGTTTAAGTTTAAGTTTAAGTTTAAGTTTAAGTTTAAGTTTAAGTTTAGTTTAAGTTTAAGTTTAAGTTTAAGTTTAAGTTTAAGTTTAAGTTTAAGTTTAAGTTTAAGTTTAAGTTTAAGTTTAAGTTTAAGTTTAAGTTTAAGTTTAAGTTTAAGTTTAAGTTTAAGTTTAAGTTTAAGTTTAAGTTTAAGTTTAAGTTTAAGTTTAAGTTTAAGTTTAAGTTAAGTTTAAGTTAAGTTTAAGTTTAAGTTTAAGTTTAAGTTTAAGTTTAAGTTTAAGTTTAAGTTTAAGTTTAAGTTTAAGTTTAAGTTTAAGTTTAAGTTTAAGTTTAAGTTTAAGTTTAAGTTTAAGTTTAAGTTTAAGTTTAAGTTTAAGTTTAAGTTTAAGTTTAAGTTTAAGTTTAAGTTTAAGTTTAAGTTTAAGTTTAAGTTTAAGTTTAAGTTTAAGTTTAAGTTTAAGTTTAAGTTTAAGTTTAAGTTTAAGTTTAAGTTTAAGTTTAAGTTTAAGTTTAAGTTTAAGTTTAAGTTTAAGTTTAAGTTTAAGTTAAGTTTAAGTTTAAGTTTAAGTTTAAGTTTAAGTTTAAGTTTAAGTTTAAGTTTAAGTTTAAGTTTAAGTTTAAGTTTAAGTTTAAGTTTAAGTTAAGTTAAGTTTAAGTTTAAGTTTAAGTTTAAGTTTAAGTTTAAGTTTAAGTTTAAGTTTAAGTTTAAGTTTAAGTTTAAGTTTAAGTTTAAGTTTAAGTTTAAGTTTAAGTTTAAGTTTAAGTTTAAGTTTAAGTTTAAGTTTAAGTTTAAGTTTAAGTTTAAGTTTAAGTTTAAGTTTAAGTTTAAGTTTAAGTTTAAGTTTAAGTTTAAGTTTAGGTTTAAGTTTAAGTTTAAGTTTAAGTTTAAGTTTAAGTTTAAGTTTAAGTTTAAGTTTAAGTTTAAGTTTAAGTTTAAGTTTAAGTTTAAGTTTAAGTTTAAGTTTAAGTTTAAGTTGTAACGTGGC
>CAWVOZ010000028.1:0-17499 GCA_963931855.1 Philhelius festivus
GATAACCTAGTATTTGCATCCGAGTATGCTCGTCTTTGCCGACTTCTCTTTCCCCTAGTGCTCAATTTCTAACTAAACCTCTACGAGACCCATAATCTTCATCTTGCGTACCATGCACATATTGTGATTCTCTATGAAACAAATAGATTCCACTAGTGGTTCGTCACCAGTATTAGCACCACCATCGACCTCAATATTGTCTCCTCCATCATCTTCATCCCCACCATCAGACGAAGCACCCAAACCTTGAACAATGTCTGAATTTGGGTCATCCCTAAAGAATCATCGAGAGAGTTAGGTACAGACAACTCATCCTCTGTCATAAGTTCAAGCGGGGTATATTGGCTGGGGTCATGGCTTTGGCTACTTGCTCGTTTGGTCTCCCATCCTGATCCATATCAATCTCATAATAAGGATCATCAACCCAATCAAATAAGGCATCTTCACTTTCTGAGGCTGGATATAACTGACCCAAATCAATTGGATTAATAGTGGCCTCTATGATTTCTTTTGTTCTTCTTGCTTTCAACTTGAGGTTATAGTGTACAAACACCAAGTCATTCAATTGGGTTCCTTTCAACTTATGACGCCTATCAAAGTGAATCATTCCAAACGTGCTCCAATTTCTTTCACAACCAGAAGAAGAGCAATCTGGGAGAGTATGCGTACAACTAAGGTCTCAATGCGCCTCCACTATTTCCATAATTTTCCCACCATTAATCTAAAAAAGTTCGATGTCAACATGGATGTAAACTGGTCGGCACACTAAACAATAAATACTCACTCGGATAAGTTCTATTACACGTGTGAATCGCGATTTATTCTACAAAAGAGTCAGTTGTTGCTTGAAACCACTTCAACTGTGAAATGACAACAATATATAAGTTATAACCCTTAAATTGAAGTCTTTTAATTTTATTTTGCATGAGTCGCAAGTGTTATACCCCTTCCATGGCATCAACTTGGTCATTCACATTTGGGATCGACTTTATGATAGTCTTTTTCACGGCTTCCATTAAGGTTTTATCAATAGATATATTTTCCCTATCCAGGCCATATTGAATGGTAGAATTCAAGTAAGAGAAAACACACACTTATGGCCATGTACTATACCCAAATTCCCCCTATGGCCATGAACTTTTTTTGCCCCAAATTACATCATGTACTATCACAAAATTCCCTTTTATAGCCTTCCGTCTAAATTTTTCTAACGGCGTGAGTACGTGTCATCCTATTTTCCTATGTGTCATTTATTTTATTTGGCATTTTCCCACTCAGCTTGCATGTGTATTACTACAACCAATTGAGTGTTGCCACACAAGATGATATTTTATCCTACTTGGAGTTTTTATTCAACTCATCTACAATGACCCAAACCAAGAATCAGTGCCCAAACCCTGCTCGGACATGGAGAAGCCAGACCCGACCCAAATCGTAGGTAATTATTACACTGTCTCAAAATTTTGGAATTGTAGACGGTAGGATTAGAACCTGGGCATCCTGTGTGCCAAAAAAAGCTACAACCAACTCAACTACCAAAGTTTCATGCATATTAGAGTCCTTAATAAACATTTAACTTAACTGCATAATTTTTTTGGATTAATTAAAACCAACATTGGACATCATCTTGCTCGTGTTCTTCACTGTCTCTTCCTCGATTTTTTAGGATCCTTCCACGAAAATACCAATATAGAACATCACCGCCGCCACACCATTATTCGATGAACAACCTCCCTCCTCATATTCGAACCGAATATTTTACTCCGATGATGCCTTCTTGGTGTTCTACAGCAATTTGTTGGCATCACTTCGTCTCCCTCATTCCTCAACAATTCTTTGCGCCGCCCAAGAGCCCTCTCCACCGCCCAGTAATGGTCTTCAAAATGTTCTGTATCATTGTTCATGTGGATAAAGCAGCGACGAACCCTGGTTTCCCAGTTGCAATCCCCAACATGATAAAGTAGCGATGATGAAGGCAGCGTGGTGGCGTTAAGGGCACATTAGCATGGTGGTGTGGTGGTGGCGGTAACAATGGTGGTGTATTTCGGTGGTGATTATGAAGATGAGAATGGTGGTGGCAGCAGTTGGTTGTTGGTGGTGGCTACAATGGTGGTGTATTTTGGTGGTGATTATAAAGACGAGAATGGTGGTGGCTCCGCGGCTGGTTTTGTGGATGAGAAGACAAAGAAAATTGGGTAAGAAGAAAATAATTTTCAAGTTTCTAGTGAAGGTGATTGTGGCTGTGGTGGTTGTAGCGAAGGTGGAAGATAGAAGTCTGGGTGGCGGATGCAGCTGGTTGCTGGTGGCGGCAGCTGGTTGCTGGTGGTGGCTGAACAAATAGAAGAAGAAAAAGAAAATGGGTGGAGAAGAAGATAGAGTTTTGGGTTCGAAAAAACCCGTTAAATACATTAGAATTTTGGGTTTGAAATAACCCAACCCGAATCCTAGAAGCTAACTAGGAAGGTGAAAAAGTAAAAATAAAATTAAAAAAATTCCACATAGGATAATGAGGTGCCACATACTCACGCCGTTAGGTGAAATTGGACGGAAGGCCATAAGTGGGAATTTTGTGATAGTACGTGATGTAATTTGGGACAAAAAAAGTTCATGGCCATAGGTGGGAATTTGGGTATAGACATGGCCATAAGTGTGTGTTTTCTCTTCAAGTAATAAGCTAAATCCAAACGGTAAACGTTCAATGGAGTTTGTAAATTCAACTAAAATATAAAGAACATCTATCAAATACTTGCTAACTTACCAGCTTTGTGTACAGCGTTACTCAATTGCAAAGTCCACCTTCGCTCAATTTTATTCAACAAAACTTTTGGGTATTGCTTCGATACACTAACCTTTTCATGCACCATCTCCATCTAACTATGCAAAAAACTCATGGTAGGCTTTTGGTCTGCATCAACAAGCCGAAGAACTTCAACTAATGGCTCAAGGCAGTCAACAATAGACTTGACATCACTCCAGAACTTAGGCCGCCCAGACTGCCCAGTAAACTAAAAAATTAGGCCCCCCAATCTACAAGTTTCCAAACAATGGAATTTGGCTATAGACAGGCATTTAAATCCATTTTGAAATCTCAATTTTTTATAACCTAATTTCTTACACTTTTTATAACATTTACTCACTTATTTACACCTATGTGTTATATAATAACGAATTTGTCAAACTAATTTCAATGAAGCACTAAGTATAAGCACTAGAAGCAAAAAAAAAGTAAGCATTTTGTAATACCCGGAAAATTAGGGCCGTTTTCGTGTGTTTGTAACTCATGTATATGACTTGTTTCATGGTTGGCTTTTGGCCGCGTTAATGGAAATACAACTTAGTTGCTTTATCTCAGTTGATTGCATTCATTTCTTGCGTGGCTGGACTCTTCTGCAGGTACGTCACTAGACGTTTTCCCACTCACGGTTATTTTTGAAGCCCGAGTGGGCATCCTAGGTTTGCCCCAGGGGTTGTGGGTACAAGAAGTGAGTTTGGGAGGAGAGCGGAGTGTCCAGGGTTTTGAGATGTGTTTACGGCCCGGAAACAGGATTTCTAGTGCCAGTCGTCTGCCTCCATGTCCCGAGGGGTTTTGGGTGATTTTATGAGAGCTTAGATACCTCTTTGGGATGGTTTTGGCCTATTCTCAGCCTTTGGGAAGTCGGGTTTTGATCCCGGGACTTTCCCTTGGATTTTCCTCAGTTTTTCTGAGTTCTGAGGCTTTTACGGTATCCCCTACGGTATAATCATACCGTAGAATATCACCCCTTATACCATAAAAAGCCCAAACACCCTGTCTGGTGCTTACGGTATAACCTTGGACCCCTATGGTATGATTATACCGTAGGGATATACCGTAAGGTGCCTATGGTATGACCATACCATAGGACTAGTGAAGCATACCGCAGATTTTACCACCCAATCTCCCTGTCTTCTCCCTATGGTGCGGCCTACGGTATAATTATACCATAGAGCCTCACCTTATACCATAAGGATTCCTTTCTTCAGAAACCCATCTTGTATCAATGGTACAAACTACGGTATAATATATCGTAGATCATACCGTAAAGGGCCCGATAATTACCCTCTTTTGTTCTTTGTGTGGCCATTCACTAAACCCATCAAATTCTTTTCTTTCCAACCATTTTTCTCACCATCAAAGCTTCTTTGAGAGAGCTAGGAGAGACCTAGAGGAAGGAGAGCGTGCGCTTGTTATCCGAGGGCAGCATCCACAACTTGATTCTCACCATTAGAAGCTTGAGGGAATTTGGAGGAGACAACCAATTTGGATCTTTTCGTCGCGGTTCTTCAACTACTACGGCACACTTACTTCTAATTCGTCTTTCTATTTCTTTAGTAGCTATTAGACTTGTTTTGGTACATTAAGCACTTGAAGTTGATTGTTAAGATTGAAATCCCTAATTTACAAAACCCTAATTATGGAAATGGTTGAAATTGAAACCTTTAATTGAACTTGAATGAAATTGAACCTTGATTCATCGAATTATAGACTAATTAAACCTATTTCATATAACAAAACAGGAAAATTAACGGAATTCGAGGGTTTTCCCCAAATTGGGTCAAATTTAGGCAAAACCCTAATTAATCAAGATTAAGGCGGAAAACCATAGTTAAGTGGTAACTTGGGAACATGCTAGGGTAGAAAGGAAGAGCCAGGGGAAGCCGAGATTTCCCGGCACATATGAAACGACTGGATAATTTAACGAACGAAGTAATTTAATACTAGTAAACGTGTGGATGTGACGTGGTTGCGATGCCAAGGTGTAGAAGGTACACCCCTTATCCTATTGATTGGTAAACCCAATCTAGATGGTGAGACGGAGCACTAGGAGACACTTTACTCCACTTTAGAGGTCAACAAGTTGAGCATGCGAGACAAGGGACCTCCGATGGCATACCCTTGCCACCATTGGTCCAGTTCTCCCCAGGTTTCCGCCAGGCTACCCCGTGTACGCAGTAGTGGCGATGATGGTTTCCTAGGTCTCCTCATGAAGGATTAGGCCCAAGCTATCCCGGTTCCCCTTCTTGGGTTGAGGGATTGTAGTTATGTCCTCCCGGTTCCCCTGTATGGGTTGAGGGATTGATTTGTTGTGTTGTACCTATTGTCCGCTTGCCGATTGGTACGGGATTTGGTGTCGGGTTATCTCCTTGGTGAGGTGACAGCACACATGCTCAACCACTGTCGAGATTGTAGCTAGATCCTACGATTAGGATAGGACTATGATATTGACTACTTCGAGCGTAGTAGCCCTGTGTCAGGGCGAATACACACACTTCAGACTAAAAGATAGCTAGTCGTATAACACTCATCTATTACTATTCTGAGCTGATATTTATTATCATTTACTTGGCCTTCTTCATATTTCCTTATTGTTTATGATGCTCAAAACCCAGTTGCCTTTGGAGGTTAAACCCTACTGGGCAATCAGGGACGGATTAGCAGTTGGCTTGCTCTCACCCCCCTTTCTTTCCACTTCACAGGTGTTAGACAGGATGGTGACCATCGGAGGGCGCAGTGACGGCTACATCTCCATGTAGTCCGAGTCGGTCTTAGATAGTGTATCTAGCATTCTTTTGTAGGCTAGCGTAGCTTAGCCATTCTTTTGTCTGGTGATTGAGTTGTAGCCCTCAGGGCAAACATTATTGCTTTGGATTTAGTATTTGTAGTATGTCGGCTCATTGCCAGTTACCTTTCATTTGCATATCTATTCTATAGCTGATGGGTTGGACATTGTTTCAGTGTGCATGGGTGCCAGATGATGCATCGTTCATTACCTTGTTATTATCTGAATACACATGCATTACTTTATTGTTCATGTTAGTTAGCTAGTTCTGGTTAATTAGAATGCTTAAATTATGTATCTTGATTAACTGCTTAACTGTCAACCACTGTTCCATATAACATTCTTATGGCCAATGCTTGGTATATGGAGATGACATGACTCACGATTCCGCTTGCTATTCGTACGGTATCCGAGTGGAATTTATGGGGTGTTATAGTTGGTATCAAAGCGGTAGTTCATGGTCC
This sequence comes from Philhelius festivus, assembly GCA_963931855.1. Classification (NCBI taxonomy): domain Eukaryota; kingdom Metazoa; phylum Arthropoda; class Insecta; order Diptera; family Syrphidae; genus Philhelius; species Philhelius festivus. The sequence continues at coordinate 6,044 of CAWVOZ010000028.1, forward strand.
GTGTCATAGGGTATGTAGGTTATGTGAGTCCACCGGAAGCAAACTAGGAAGTGTTGAGTCCGATCACGTTATTATAAACTTGAGTGAGGACGTTTTTTTGTTTCCGGTATTTCGATTTTAACATCTAACTTGACTATTCACTGTGCATTGAATTGTTTTCTTCTGGTATTGTTATGCCTCATTGCTTACCTTTCCCATGTTTGTGTATCCAGACGGTGCAAACAAGGAGGGTGTTGGTCGAGGCCGGGCTACTAGAGGACGCACCGGTGGGCGTGCGGGCTGCAATACAGAAACTGTTCCGGACGTTGCTAGTGTGGGTGGTGGTGAAGCCTTGGCGGTGATATGAGCATTCGCCGCCCAGATGCGAGACTTTGAGGCCAGGATGATGGCTAATGTTACGGCTCAGCTGGAGTCGTTCAGAGGGCAACCAACTACCCCAATTCAAGAGGTGTCCGGAGCAGACAAGGTTCAGGTGCTAGACTTATGCATCGGGAGTATGTTGTCCCCGTAACACCGCTAGTGCCCCAGGGCCAAAATGCTTGGATAACTTTACTGGAGAGGTACCAGAAGATGAGACCTCCGGTCTTTACCGGGGGAAATGATGGTGTAGTTGCTGAGACGTGGAAGAGGGATGTCAAGAGAATTCTATTGACTCTGGGAGCTAACACAGTATAAATACAGAGGTTGGCTTCCTTTAGCCTTCAAGGAGATGCTGGATTCTTGTGGGATAGTGCTTGGACCCATGAGCAGAAATTTTATGGGACTTGGGCGGAATTTGAGGCGGATTTTGATGCCCAATATGTCTCCAAATCCGTGAAATCATTGAAGAAGAAATAGCTACTTAATCTCCAACAGGGAGAGATGAGCGTGGAGGAGTACGAACGGAAGTTCATGAGATTGGTGGCCTTTGCTCGGGACATGCACTTGTCTGAGGTCACTAAGGCAAGCATGTTTAAAGATGACCTTTACCCAAGGATTAAATCCATGGTGATGGTTCAAAGACTGAAGACACTCAGAGATGTAGTGGATGCGGCTAGCATAGCCGAGAGAGTAAAGAATGAGGCTCAGAAACACCGAGAGAGCCAAGCACACCAAAGCGCCCAGGACAAGGGCAAGGGTAAGAAACAGGAGCATTCTCAAGAGAATGGAAAACCACAAGGCGGTTATGATGAGAAAAGAAGGCTGGATTTCTGAGGTGGAAACCAGGGAAGGAATCGCCAGAGAAAACCCTATGAGAAGGAGGGTTGATTTAATTGTGGGGACAAGAAACACATGAAGAGAGATTCCCCCCAACTGGGAGGGCAAGATGGCTAAGGAGGAAAAGGCCAGGACAAGGAAATTTTTTATGGAAACCGCCATAACGGTAACCAAGGTGGAGGACAAGGAGATCAGAGATTCTAGTTCCAGGGTAGGCAATCCCAGTTGCACCCCCAGGTTCATATGCATTCCGTTTACCATGCCGGTTCAGGCTTACCATCTGGCTCAGGGATTTCGGTACCAGCAGGCGATGGTGCCCGCTATGTCAGCCCCAGTGAGGTGGCTAGTTGTTTACTGCAGCTCAGAGAGAGACAGGGCCAGGAGGGGCACTTGTGGATGGTACGTTTGTGATTAATGGCCATCCTGTTAGAGTAATGTTCAACTCGGTAGCCACGCATTCTTTTATTTCTAGATCTTTCATACATGAGTTAGGGCAGAGGCTCGAGAGGTTACCAACACCATTGTAAGTCACAACACTGGTGGGGCAGTCAGTTATCCTAGACTTATATTGTCACGGGGTTATCATCAGGTTGGATGGGTTTAGCTTTTGGGTAGACTTGGTGGGTGTGTCATCCATGATCAATTATGATGTGATCATCGGGATGGATTGTATGTCTGTTAGTCAGGTCAGTTTAGACTGCTTTACCAGGACAGTTACCTTCATAGTACCGGGGCAGGAGAGCATTGTTGTTACCACGAGCTAGGGAAATTCTTTGGCAGAGGCATTCCTAGAACTCATTTAGGATTAGGAGGTTTAGTTTGACTTGGCGGATACACCGGTAGTGTCAGAGTTTTAGGATATCTTCGTAGATATACCTGAGTTGCCACCAGTTAGGGAGTTGGAGTTCTGTATTGACTTGATGCCAGGGATGGTACCTATTCATCGTCCTGCTTACCGCATGGCCAAGGTAGAGGCAGACGAGCTTCAAAAATAACTCGACGAGCTGTTAGAGCAGGGGTTCATCTGGAGGAACTATTCTCCATGGGGTGCACCGGTCCTCTTTGTGACGAAGAAGGACGGGACTCTCCGTATGTGTATCGACTACCGAGAGCTTAACAAGGTGACGATCTGGAATAGGTATCCATTACCTAGGATCGATAATTTATTCGATAGGCTGAGAGGAGAAAAATGGTTCTCAAAGATAGACTTGAGGTCGGGGTATCATCAGCCGAGGATCAGGGAGGCAGATATTCCCAAGACGGCGTTTGTGACATGCCACGGGTCTTATGAGTTTCTGGTGCTACCATTTCGACTGATAAATGCACCTGCGATGTTCATGGATCTCAAGAACCGCATTTTTGAGGATTTTGTAGATCGGTTCCTTATTGTGTTCATTGATGACATCTTGGCGTACTCAGAGTCTCAGGAGGAGCATGAGGGACATCTACGGATGGTTTTGCAGAGACTGAGAGACCACGAGCTATACACCAAGTTCAACAAGTTCGAGTTTTGGTTACAAGAGGTCAGGTTTCTGGGACATGTGGTGTCCAGTGAAGGAATTAAGGTTGGCCCAAGCAAGGCGGAGGCGGTGTTGGATTGGAAACCCTTACCACGGTAACAGAGGTTAGAAGCTTCCTAGGTTTGGCGGGATACTACAAAAGGTTTATATAGGACTTCTTGAAGATTGCCACCCTGCTGACCAAATTGACCAAGAAGACTAGTGCTTTCATTTTGGTTGGTAAGTGCCAATGGGCGTTTGATAAGTTAAAACGGAGGTTGACCACGGTACCGGTTTTGATTATCCCCACCCAAGGGAAGATGTTCATTGTGTACACTGATGCATCATTGTTGAGCCTTGGAGGCGTTCTAATACAAGAAAGGTAGGTAGTGGCCTATGCTTCCAGACAGTTGAGAGTTCACGAGGTGAACTACCCCACTCATGACTTGGAACTAGCTACAGTGGTGTTTGCCTTGAACATCTGGAGGTACTACCTCTACGGTGTAAATTTTGAGTTGTACACGAACCACCAAAGCTTGAAGTATCTGTTCTCACAGAAAGATTTGAATATGAGGCAGAGGCGGTGGATCGAGCTCATTAAGGATTCCTACAGTATCACCCAGGGAAGGCCAATGTAGTGGCCGATGCTTTGAGCCAGAAGCCGGATACGAGCAAGAAAGTGAAGAAGCTAGTTCGGAAGCAGAAAGCTAAGTTTGCTGTGCTCAGGTGCTCCTGGTGGAATGATTTGTGTGAGTTAGTGGACTACGACTTTGTGCAGGACGCTCATGTTCTTGGGTACCTGGGTAATTTGGTAGTAAAATCTACTTTCAAGGAGAGGATGATCTTGGAGCAGACTAAGGATGACTAGATTCAGAGACGGAAGGACAAGTTTTCCTTTGGTACGGTGAGTATGGGGGAGTGGTCTATTGGCTGTGATGTTTGACTTCGGCTTAATGGCCGATAGGTAGTTCCGAACTCCCAAGGGCTTAAGGAGGAGATCCTCAATGAAGCGCACAAGACAAAATATATAATTCACCCGGGGGAGAAAAAGATGTATAAAGACCTTAAGAGGCAATTCAGGTGGAATAATATGAGGCGAGAGATTGCCTTGTATGTAGCTAGATGTGTGACCTGTCAGCAGGTCAAGGTAGAGCATAGGAAGCCAGCCGGGTTGTTGAACCCTCTGCCCATTCCAGAGTGGAAGTGGGTGAGGATCGCAATGGAATTTGTAGAGGGATTGCCAACAACGCCAAGGAAACACAATATGACTTGGGTAGTGGTTGATAGACTCACGAAGTTGGCTCATTTCATCCCAGTCAGGAAGGAGAATTCAATGGAAGAGCTGAGCAAGATTTATGTGGATAATATCATGAAATACCATGGTACTCCAGTATCCATTGTCTCGAACTGAGGGTCCAAGTTTACTTCCCCCTTCTGGTCGATCTATAAAAGACTCTGGGCACCAAACTAGATAAAAGTTTAGCTTTTCACCCGCAGACAGATGGTCAGACGGAGAGGGTGAACCAGGTGTTGGAGGACATGCTGTGGGCATGTGTACTGGACTTCAAGGGTTCGTGGGGGGACCACTTGCATTTAGTGGAGATCTCCTATAACAATAGCTACCAACAGAGCATAAGGATGGCACCCTTTGAGGTACTCTATGGGAGCCTGTGCCGGTCCCCTCTTTGTTGGAATAAGGCAGGCAAAGGATTACTTCTGGGTCCAGACTTGATAGAGCAGTCGTATGAGGTGATCCGGGTTGTCAGAGATAGACTCCGGGAGGCCCAGAGAAGACAGAAGATCTATGCAGACCGAAGGAGGTGTCCTTTGGAGTTTGAGGTTGGTGACCGTGTTATGCTAAAATTTTCACCTATAAAAATGGTAAGGATGTTTGGCAAGAAGCGCAAGCTGGCCCCAAGGTACATTGGACCGTTCAGGATTGTGGACAGAATCGGGAAGGTTGCCTACAAGCTGGAGTTACCAGCTCAATTGGCGGGGGTGCATGATGTATTCCATGTTATGGAAGCACATCCGGGATGAGGAGGGTCAGAATGTGGTTGATTTAATAGGTTTGGAGGTTCAGGCAGATGTCGGTATGGAAGCTCACCCAATGAGGATAGTGGATTCCCAGGAGAAGGGAACCCGAGGCAAGAAGATCAGGTCCGTCAAGGTTCAGTGGAGTGAAAATGACCGAGACGTGACCTGGGAGTTAGAGGATGAAATACGGGAGGTGTACCCCGAGTTATTTGACTATTTGGAGCAGTGAACTCGAGGGTGACTTCGTTTCTAAGTGGGGGAGGATGTAATACCCAGGAAATTAGGGCCATTTTTGCACTTTTTGCATGTTTGTAACTCATGTATATGACTTGTTTCATGGTTGGATTTTGGCGGCGTTAATGGAAATACAACTTAGTTGCTTTATCTCAATTGCTTACATTCATTTCTTGCTTGGTTGGACTCTTCTGCAGGTACGTCACTAGACGTTTTCCTACTCATAGTTGTTTTGGGAGCCCGAGTGATCATCCCATGTTTTCCCCAGGGGTTGTGGGTGCAACAAGTGAGTTTGGGAGGAGAGCAGAGTGTCCGGGGTTCTGAGATGTGTTTGGGGTCCGGAAAAAGGATTTTTGGTGCCAGTCGTCTGCCGCTGTGTCCTGAGGGGATGCGGGTGATTTTATGGGAGCTTAGATAACTCCTTGGGATGGTTTTGGCCTATTCTCAGCCTTCGGAAAGTTAGGTTTTGATCCCGGGATTTTCCCTTGGATTTTCCTCAGTTTTTCTAAGTTCTGAGGCCTTTACGGTATCCCCTACGGTATAATCATACCTTAGAATATCACCCCTTATACCGTAAAGTGCCCAAACACCATGTCTGGTTCTTACGGTATAACCTTGGACCCCTACGGTATGATCATACCATAGGGATATACTGTAAGGTACCTACGGTATGACCATACCGTAGGATTAGCGAAGCATACCACAGATTTTACCCCCCAATCTCCTTGTATTCTCCCTACAGTGTGGCCTACGGTATAATTATACCATAGAGCCTCACCTTATATCTTAAGGATTCCTTTCTTTAGAAACCCAGCTTGTATCTACGGTATATAATATATCGTAGATCATACCGTAGAGGGCCCGATAATTACCTTCTTTTGTTCTTTGTGTGGCCATTCACTAAACCCATCCAATTATTTTCTTTCCAACCCTTTTTCTCACCATCGGAGCTTCTTTGAGAGAGCAAGGAGAGACCTAGAGGAAGGAGAGCATGCGCTTGTTCATCTGAGGGTGACATCCACAACTTGATTCTCACCATTAGAAGCTTGAGGGAACTTGGAGGAGACAACCAATCCGGATCATTTCGTCACGGTTCTTCGACTACTACGGCAAGCTTACTTCTAGTTCATCTTTCTATTTCTTTAGTAGCTATTAGACTTGTTTTGGTACATTAAGCACTTGAAATTGATTGTTAAGATTGAAATCCCCAATTTACAAAACCCTAACTATGGAAATGGTTGACATTGAAACCTATAATTGAACTTGAATGAAATTGAACCTTGATTCATCAAATTAAAGACTAAATAAACCTATTTCATATAATGGAACGGTCAAATTAACAGAATTCGAGTGGTTTTCCCATATTGGGTGCAATTTGGGCAAAACCCCGATTAATCAAGATTAAAGCGGATAACCGCGATTAAGTGGTAACTTGGGAACATGTTAGGGTAGAAAGGAAGAGCCGGGGGAAGCCGAGTTTCCCGGGCACATATGAAACGACTGGATAATTTAACGAATGAAGTAATTTAATATTGGTAAATGTGTGGATGTGATGCAAAGGCGTAGACGATACACCCTTATCCTATTGATTGGTAAACCCGGTGAGATAGCAATAGGAGACACTTTGCTCCATTCTAGAGGTCGACGTGTTGAGCATGAGAGACGAGGGACTCCGGTGGAATACCCTTGCCACCATCGGTCCAATTCTCCCCAGGTTTATGCCAGGCTACCCCGTGTACGCAGTAGTGGCGATGATGGTTGCCTAGGTCTCCTCATGAAGGATTAGGCCCAAGCTATCCCGGTTCCCCTTCATGGGTTGAGGGATTGTAGTTATGTCCTCCCGGTTCCCCTGTATGGGTTGAGGGATTGATTTGTTGTGTTGTACCTACTGTCCGCTTGCCGATTGGTACGGGATTTGGTGTCGGGTTATCTCCTTGGTGAGGTGACGGCACACATGCTCAACCACTGTCGAGATTGTAGCTAGATCCTACGAGTAGGATAGGACTAGGATGTTGACTGCTTCGAGCGTAGTAGCCCTATGTCAAGGTGAATACACACACTTCAGACTAAAAGATAGCTAGTCGTATAACACTAATCTATTACTATTCTGAGCTAATAATTATTATCATTTACTTGGCCTTCTGCATATTTCCTTATTGTTTATGATGCTCAAAACTCAGTTGCCTTTGGAGGTTGAACCCTACTGGACAATCGGGGATGGATTAGCGGTTGGCTTGCTCTCACCCCCTTTCTTTCCCCTCCACAGGTGTTAGACAGGATGGTGACCATTGGAGGGCGCAATGATGACTAGAGCTCCCTGTAGTCGGAGTCGGTCTTAGCTAGTGTATCTAGCATTCTTTTGTAGGCTAGCGTAGCTTAGCCTTTTTTTGTGATTGAGTTATAGCCCTTAGGGCAAACATTTTTGCTTTGGATTCAGTATTTGTACTATGTCGGCTCATTGCCAGTTACCTTTCATTTGTATATATATTCTATAGCAGATGGGTTGGAATTTGTTCCAGTGTGCATGGATGTCAGATGATGCATCGTTTATTACCTTGTTATTATCTGAATGCACAGGCTTTACGTTATTGTTCATGTTAGTTAGCTAGTTCTGGTTAATTACATTGCTTAGATTATGTATCTTGATGAACTGCTTAACTGTCAGTCACTGTGCCATGTAGCATTCTTATGGCCAATGGTTGGTTTATGGAAATGACATGACTCACGATTCCGCTGGCTATTTGTACGGTAGCCGAGCGGAATTTATGGGGTGTTACAGTTGGTATCATAACAGTAATTCATGTTCTATGTCATAGGGTCTATAGGTTCTGTGAGTCCACAGGGAGCAAACTAGGAAGGGTTGAGTCCAATCACGTTAGTATAAACTTGAGTGAGGATGTTTGTTGTTTTCGGTATTTCAATTTTGACATATAACTTGACTATTCACTGTACATTGAATTGTTTTCTTCTGGTATTGTTATGCCTCGTTGCTTACCTTTTCCATGTTTGTGTATCCAGATGGTGCAAACAAGGAGGGGTGTTGGTCGAGGCCGGGCTACTAGAGGATGCACGGTACAGAAACTGTTCTGGGCATTGCTAGTACGGGTGGTGGTTAAGCCTCGGCGGTAATATGAGCATTTGCCACCCAGATGCAAGATTTTGAGGCCAGGAAGATGGCCCATGTTACGGCTTAGCAAGAATTATACAGAGGGCAACCAACTGCCCCAATTCAGGAGGTGTCCGGAAACGGACAAGGTTCGGGAGCTAGACTTGTGCATCAGGAGGATGTTGTCCCTGTAGCACCGCTAGTGCCCCAGGGCCAAAATGCTTTGATGACTTTGCTGGATAGGTACCAGAAGATGAGACCTCCGGTCTTTACTGGGGGCAATGATGGTGTAGTTGCTAAGACGTGGAAGAGGGACGTCAAGAGAATTCTATTGACTCTGGGAGTTAGTCCAGTACAAATGCAAAGGTTGGCTTCCTTTAGCCTTCAAGGAGATGCTGGATTCTGGTGGGATGGTGCTTGGACCCATAAGCAGAAATTTCATGGGACTTGGGAGGAATTTGAGGCAGATTTTGATGCCCAAAATGTCTCCAAATCAGTGAAGTCATTGAAGAAGAAAGAGCTATTTAATCTCCAACATGGAGAGATGAGCGTGGCGGAGTACGAATGAAAGTTTGTGAGCTTGGTGGCCTATTTTTAGGACACACACTTGTCTGAGGCCACTAAGACAAGCATGTTTGAAGATCACCTTCACCCAAGGATCAAATCCATGGTGATAGTTCAAAGAATGAAGACACTCAGAGATGTAGAGGATGCGGCTATCATAGCTGAGAAAGAAAAGAATGAGGCTCAGAAACACCGAGAGAGCCAAGCACACCAAAGGACCCAGGGCAAGGGTAATAAATAGGAGCATTCTCAAGAGAAGGGAAACCGCAAGGAGGTTATGATGAGAAAAAAGGCCGGATTCCTGAGGTGAAACCAGGGAAGGGATCACCAGAGAAAACCCTATGAGAAGGAGGTTTGCTTAAGTGTGGGGACAAGAACCATATGAAGAGATATTGCCCCCAACTAGGAGGGTAAGGTGGCCAAGGAGGTAAAGGCAGGATAAGTAAATTTTGGTGGAAACCGCCAAAGCGGTAACCAAAGTGGAGGTCAGATATTCTAGTTCCAGGGTAGGCAACCCCAGTTGCCTGCCCAAGGTCAGATGCATGCCATTTACCAAGCAAAGCTGGTACATGCTTACCATCCGGCTCAGGAATTTTAGTACTAGCAGGTGATGGTGGCCCGTTGTTCAGCCCCAGGGAGGTGGCCAGTTTGTTTACTACAGCTCAGAGAGAGGCAAGGCCGGAGGGGCACTAGTGGAAGGTATATTCATGATTAATGACCGTATTGCTAGAGTAATATTTAACTCGGGAGCCACACATTCTTTCATTTCTATATTTTTCATGCATGAGTTAGGGCTGAGGCCCGAGAGGTTACCGATACCGTTGCAAATCACAACACTAGTGGGGCGGTCAATTATCTGAGATTTATTTTGTCGTGAGGTTATCGTCAGGTTGGACGGGTTCAGCTTTCGGGTAGACTTGGTGGTGTTATCCATGATCGATTATGATGTGATCAGCGGGATGGATTGTATGTCCGTTAGTCAGGTCAGTTTAGACTGCTTCGCCAGAACGGTTACCTTCAGAGTACCGGGGCAAGAGAGCATTGTTGTTTCCACGAGCCAGGGAAATTATTTGGCGGAGGCATTTCTAGAACTCATTGAGGGCGAGGAGGTTTAGTTTGACTTGGCGGATACACCAGTTGTGTCAGAGTTTCAGGATGTCACCGCAGACATACCTGGGTTGCCACCAATCAGGGTGTTGGAGTTCTGCATCGACTTGATGCAGGGACGGTGCCTATTCATTGTCCTGCTTACCGCATGGCCAAGGTAGAGGCAGATGAGCTTTTGAAATAAATCGATGAGCTATTCGAGCAGGGGTTTATCCAGAGGAGCTATTCTCCATGGGATGCACCGGTCCTCTTTGTGACGAAGAAGGACGGACTCTCCGTATGTGTATCGACTACCGAGAGCTTAACAAGGTGACGATCTGGAATAGGTATCCATTACCTAGGATCGATGATTTATTCGATAGGCTGAGAGGAGCAAAATGCTTCTCGAAGATAGACTTGAGGTTGGGGTATCATCAGCTGAGGATCAGGGAGTCAGATATTCCCAAGACGGTGTTTATGACATGCCAGGGGTTTTATGAGTTTTTGTGCTACCATTTCGACTGACAAATGCACCTGTGGTGTTCATAGATCTCAAGAACCACATTTTTGAGGATTTTGTAGATCGGTTCCTCATTGTGTTCATTGATGACATCTTGGCGTACTCAGAGTCTCATGAGGAGCATGAGGGACATCTATAGATGGTTTTGTAGAGATTAAGAGACCACGAGCTATATGCCAAGTTCAACAAGTGAGATTTTTGGCTACTAGAGGTCAGGTTTCTGGGGATATGTGGTGTCCAGTGAAGGAATTAAGGTTTACCCAAGCAAGGCGAAGGCGGTGTTGGATTGGAAACCCTTACCCCGGTAACAGAGGTTAGAAGCTTCCTGGGCTTGGTAGGATACTTTAGAAGGTTTATACAGGACTTCTCAAAGATTGCCACCCTGCTAACCAAATTGACCAAGAAGACTAGTGCTTTCATTTGGGTTGGTAATTACCAATGGGCGTTCGATAAGTTAAATGGAGGCTGACCACGGTACCGGTTTTGATCATCCCCGACCAAGGGAAGATGTGCATCGTGTACATAGATGCATCGTTGTTGGCCCTTAGAGGCGTTTTGATACAGGAAATGCAGGTTGTGGCCTATGCGTCCAGACAGTTGAGAGTTCATGAGGTGAACTACCCCACTCATGACTTGGAACTACCTGCGGTAGTGTTTGCTTTTAAAATCTGGAGGCACTACCTCTACGGTGTGACTTTTGAGTTGTACACCGACCACCAAAGCTTGAAGTATATGTTCTCACAGAAGAATCTGAATATGAGGCAGAGACGGTGGATGGAGCTCATTAAGGATTATGACTTTGTCCTGCAGTATCACCCAGGGAAGGCCAATGTAGTGGCTGATGCTTTGATCCGAAAGCCGGCTATGGGCAAGAAAGTGAAGAAGATGGTTCAGAAGCAGAAAGCTAAGTTTGCTGTGCTCGGGTGCTCCTGGTGGAAAGATTTGTGTGAGTTAGTGGACTATGAATTTGTACAGGACGCTCATGGTCATGGGCACCTGAGTGATTTGGTAGTGAAATCTACTCTCAGGGAGAGGATGATCTTAGAGCAGACCAAGGATGACTGGATTCAGAGATGGAAGGGCAGGGTTTCCTTGGTATGAGAGTACGGGGGAGTGGTATGTTGGTTGTGATGGTGGACTTCGGCTTAATGACTGATTGGTAGTTCCGAGCTCCCAAGGGCTGAAGGAGGAGATCCTCAATGGAACGTACAAG